>CAUYQV010100792.1:0-41774 GCA_963574575.1 Galagoides demidoff
CAGAATGTTTTAAAACTATAACTGAGAAAATGACATGAAGGCTGTGTTGATCAGTTTGATGGAAGTATCTCGGATTGCATGTGAAAACCCCACACTGTACCCCAGAAGTGCATTAATGTACATAGTTACCATTCAATAAAATAAAAAAAAAAAAAAAAAGAAACTCCGGTTCTGGGCTCTTGCATGCTGGAGTGGACTCACCAAATCAAAGACCCAGCCTTGGGGTTGCCGTTGTCTTTATCGAAAAACAGTAAAGATGATGTAACAGAAAACAATTTAACCAGAAAATAGCAAAATGGGTCCTTTTTACCTATGCAGGTAGTCCTGTTTTATCAGCTTGAGATAATATTTTTAAGGTAAAATGAAAATAGTATTTAGATTAATGTGAATACTGAATTCCGTCATTTTGGATTGTAATTGCCAACAATAATTTATAATTTTACTGAGGGAACTATTTCTCCATTTACGTTGGATTATAATTTGTTCATGATACGGTGTTTTAGCCACAGAGAGTGACAACTTCTTTTTCTGATTTCTGTCTTCTGACATCTTCTCAGCTCATTCCTACCTTCTGCTTCATGTCGGAAAAGGGCTGTATCCCATCTTAATTTTATGGGGAGAATCAATCTAACATTAAGTGAATTATTATAAATTTCATGCTTTGTACTATCAGTGGAGGAAAATGATATTTTACATTAAGTCTTCCCTGCAAGACTTTCTGAAAAAATAAACAGAATCTATTTATATCTTCAGAGTGCTCGACTAAGAAGAGGAATTGTCATTTTCAGTAATTTAAAACCAAAGTGGATTTATAGATGTAATATTCCAAAATGTCAGGAAATATCTGAAATATTTTTAACTATCCATTGTGCCTATGTCAAAGAGATTATGCTTTTTATAATTTTTGCAAATAATAAAACATCGTTTACCTCTGTGTGTAAAAAGTAGAATTCTAAGATGCCCTGCAAGATTATTTTTCTCTGGTGTTCATAAACTTTGCAGTCTTCTCCCACTAAGTGTGTGAGGGACTGTGACTATAACGGGACATCACTGGGACGATTTTGTTACATTGTTAAAAGAGATTTTGTAAACATTGTTAAGATCCATAAACTGTGGACAATGAGTTAAAAAGCTTGTTGCTATATGTTATTCCATAGAGAAAATGTTTATAATTATTATTTTAAATTTAATATTTATTAATTCGTATGTATGAATAGATGGACCTCTTGAAAAAGCAAGTTATCATATGTAAATATGAAAACCACCAAAAATACTGCATTTTGACCCCTTCCACGTAGACAGTTCTAGCCCCTAACAACTTTGTACAGTACAGTTACCCACAGGCAGTCCTAATACAAGAACTGTCTAGCAACTTCTCACTAGAACCCCTTTTTAAAAAATTAAGTTTTCTACTATGAAACGAATTTTAGCTTTCATTTGAAAGCTATACCCCAATCGTAGCCCAAGAAGAAGGAGAAAGAGAAGAGGGAGGGGAGGGGAGCAGGGAGGATGGGTGGAGGGAGGGTAATTGGTGAGACCACACCTACAGTGCATTTTACAAGGGTACATGTGAAATTTACTAAGTGTAGAGCATAAATGTCTGAACACAATAACTAAGAAAATGTGGTCAAGGCTATGTTAACCAGTTTGATGAAAATATTTCAAATGGTATATAAAACCAGCACATTGTATCCCATAACTGTATTAATGTACACAGCTATGATTTAATAAAAAAAAATTAAGTTTTCTTATATTTGATCTAAAGAGACATTTATTTCCATAAGAAATAAACAGACTCTGAATTAGGTATCTGTGTTAGTAAGTTTTGACTCATTGACTGTTAGGAATAACAAGCTCTGTTGTTACCATTTAAGGTGCTTGATGTTATAAGAATTCTAGTTAATGAACATTTTAATACATGAGTTAAGGGGTAAATATGTTACAAATTTATAAAATTATGAAAATACTGGCTTCAAACTCACAATGATGTCATCTCATTAAATGTCTGCTGTTTTACAACAAGGGCCTTTCAGGGAAATCCTTGAGACCATTCTGGGATCACCTGGTGGACCAACTTTGCTATGTGAAACAAGTAAAGGACACATTCCAGTCTCTAGCTTTTCAAGAAGTTGGAACCCATTCTGACATCTCTGCTTGTAACTGTATTATCCCTGATAAAACCGTGGACAGAGTCATTTGTGAAATTGTTAGAATATTTATAACTTATTAGGAAGCTTATTAGATCCATTGTACTGAATTGGCTTGTAATTATCGTCTTATTTGTATATCTTTATTGCATGTTGTCCATTTACAATGCGACTTACAAGTCTGATATATTGTCAGTCAGCTACGTGTGCATAATCATTATTGAACCAAAATAGACGATGGCAGGCCTGGAGCCGGTGGAGTCTGAAAGCTTAATAGGCCTTTAGAGACTTTTAATACACTGATTACTGGAATAATATGGAGTCAATCCTCTGGATGACTTGGTACATTTTGATTTTTTAAAAAATTTCCTGTTGCAAACCAAAGACAATTCTTAGAGGAAAAAATACAACGTAACAATTATAATGCCATATTAAAAGACTGGAATTCCAGATGTATTTTACTATGAAGCAAGCAGAGATTTAAAGAAAATGTGTAATAAATACATTTGCCTCTAATCAAGGAGTACTTCAAATGAGACCGTGGTTCCTTTTAACTTCCTCTATTTTCTTAAGATAGCTGAAGTGGGCAAATATCCCAGGAAATTTTCTAGGGGAAAAAGCTGCCGATATAAACAAAAAGGGTATAGAAATGCCCTCCTCTATGGTCTGGTATTATAAGCTAAAAGAAGACATCACAAATCTTTTTTAGTGCTATCCCAAAGAAATTATAATTTTAGAATTCATTTATATTTTATTGGATAAAAGCCTGGAGTGAGTTAATCTGACGATGATAAATTCCTGCCATAACTTTTGTTTGGGGGGATTTCTGTGAACTTCAATATTCCCTTTAAAAATAACAATGATAGCACTTACTCATTGGATCAAATATTAGCGTATGTAAAGCTACAGTAACTACTCAATACAATTTAATCACTATTATTCATTTTTTGCTTTAAGTAAAAACCATGAGTGCCTATTACCTGTCTGACAGAGAAAATATATTTTAATAATCAATTTACTCTAAAAACAATGGAGTTTTAATCTTGGCATCAAAAGAGGTCTTACTGCATGCAGTCTTTTCCTTTCTTCAGTTAGCTTGCTGGTAAGGGGTTATAGATTTCTGTGGTTCAAACAAAGAAGTGAGAGATAAATTTTATAATTTTGGAAAGAAAAAGGAAGATTTCTTTTTCAGCAGAAAGCCCAACTAAAAACTACATGTTTTTCAGCTTCTGTGAAAAAAGAAACACATCTAAGAAGAAGGACAAAAAATCCTATTATTTGCATTTTTTTGGTCATTTTTTTATTCGACGGAAAAATCTGATTCAGCAAGAATTCTATTGGTGAAAAGACGTGATATGGCCACTCTTCAAGCCATCTTTTTATCTCAGTGACCCCTGTTTTCTAGTTGAAACAGAAGTAAAAATATAATTCCAGGATAGAACAGAACTCTTGCCAATAGGAAGTCCCATTTGGGTTCCTATGAAACTCCTACGCTCCTAAAAAATACTCTCCTTCCAGACTAATGACGGGCAGCTCAGAGCTGCATTTCCTTGTAAATCGCCTTGTAAAAATGGAACAAAAACTTATTAAGTGAGGAAGAAAATGTACAGCCACCCACATGTACTGACACACACCTACCCATGTTCAAGCAGAAACAGAAACAGTAAGGAAATGTTGACAGAAACACAAAGATATCTTCAGTACTTAGATATCACTGGTCATCCATCGTATGCTATTAACATATATTGTGTGATCTTTATTTTTTTACTCCTCTTCCTTATGAAGCAAACAAACTCATCTTAGAATGGAAATTTAGAACTCAGTTTTAAGGATAGGCTCTCTTAGTTCAGCACCATAAAGCTGTTCACATTTCTCAGAATTCTGATAAGATAAAACTTGAGGCGAGAGTGAGTAGATTTCTCTCCTCAGTCTCATCAGGCTGAAATTAAGGTGTTAGCTGGGTCTGAAATTGAGGTTTAGCTGGGGCTGCTGTCTGATCTGAGGCTCAGGTCCTCATCCAAGCTCGCTGATGGTGCTTGTTGGCAGAATTCAGTTCCTTGTGTTTTTAAGGCTAAAGTCCCTACTTTCTTGCTGTCTGTCAGTGCTTAAAAAGAGCACCGATCCTTTCATCTCTCTCTCTCCGTCTCTGGTCTCTGTCATCTCTATCTGCATATGTATCTCTTTCTCTTTCTCCAAGATTTGTGACTGAGAATTCAGAATTAAATAGTAAAAATGTCAGTTTGACCCTGGTGCTATGGCTGCTGAAATATTAACAGCATTAAATGCACGAGAATGGGCGTGAGCGTGGGCAGAAGCCTTTCATCTGCGGCTCTGGCCTTGTGGGTTCCTCAGAGGAGGATCTCTGTGCCCTTCCCAGACAAATGAAAAATGGCAGGGGTGGTAAGAATATGCGATATTGTTACAGCAATTATTTTGAAAGCAAGATTTGGCAGATGGATAGTGAGGATAAGGGACGATGTTCTTACATCTGTTTGTTTTTATCAAGAAGATAACTCCTTTAAAAAGAGTGTAAGACACTCTGGATCAATCTGTATTACATATGAAAAAAATGGTTCCCTTCTCTACTTGTCAAAGGGTATTTGTTTGCCATCAATATACATAACAAATCAGACCAAAAAAAAAAAAAAGATAGAAATACCAGAAAATAGGTGTATTGCTAATATTTTTAACATTCAAGTTGAAATGAATTTAAAAACATCGAAAAAACTGACAAAATGTTTTTTAAATGTGTGCTTAAACACACATTGGGGGAATTTCTATTTCTCTTTTAAATTGGCTATTCAAAAAGTATGTCAATCGGTTTGTAATTTATTTAAAAGTATTTATTAAGTATTTGAAAATGCATATAATTTTCTGGGAATATTGAATACAGAGATGACCATAATATCCTGTTGCTTATATTACTCAAGTTATTATGAGTCAGCCATTTTTATTAATTTTTATTTTTGCAGTTTTGGGCAGGGGCCGGGTTTGAATCTACCACCTCCTGTTTATAGGAGCCAACATCCTACTCCTTGAGCCATAGGCACCGCCCAAGTCAGCCATTTTTTTATTTCAATACTTAACAGTGTTAGAAAACACGGTCATTTGCTTTTACTTTCCTGAACAAAACACTACCTCATATATGTGGAGGAAACAGAATCTTTTCATAGTATTTGTTTACGTCTCTTCAATGAATGTGTTCTACTCTTTAAATGTAACAGAATATGCGATTAAATTTTTCAAAAAGAAAAGTTTTATGTTTATGCATGGGTACATAACTTCACCTTTTCCAATTTACCTGACATTTCCAATGTTCAAAATTGGGATAAGTCTTTAAATATTTCTAATTTCCTTAGGCATTTTTTAAAATATAAAATCAATCCATATCTGTCTGAAAATCAAGTGTAAAAACAACCATTCATTGTAAATTCAGGATTGATATTGACCACCAGAAGAAGCAAGTTAATCAGGTCCCCAGATTAAGAAAGATTGAATGGCATAGTGAAAATGTACAGACATTTCAGTCACGTTCACTAAAGCAGGTTAGTCTGTTTCTGTCACTGCTGTGGTTAAGTTCCTTCAACCCCATGAGCTCTCCATCCCCACAAATGAGTTTCCTACAGTCTAGGTCGTCAACATGTATACCTTCCTCATACCCAGAGGATTCAAATGCGAAACTAGCTTCTCCTGTCATTTATTTCATGTGAGCACATTTTCTCTTTTCAACTTGGAAAGAGTTGCTGGGGGCCTGCTCCTCCATCGGGCTTGCCTTGCCTCATGGTAATCATCAGCGTGGTACCCACAGCAGTTGAAATCGGAAGAGGGGAGGACGCTCTATGCAGCCTCTCAGCAGTAGAGAAGGATGTGTGTTTTTCACCTGGGACAAAACCCCCAGATGTCAGTCACAGGCCTCACCATGTAGCAGTGAGCTACCCTCTAGCTGCCTCTCAGATGTATAGTTTCCAACACAGGTGCATTCAATCCCAACTCATGGCTACACTGATATCAAAAAAAAAAATTCCAATTTAATATGAAAAGTGTAATTGTGACCCCGGGTGGAATTCTACAGTGGACATGGTGGGCATAGTCTAGATACATGGGCAGTCAACTAGTGTATCACCAGAATGCCACGTTCTTCGTTTAGAGTAAGAACTAATATCTCAAAGAGAAGAATATCAAGATCTGCATGACAAAAGCATTTTCCGGGGCAGCGCCTGTGGCTCAAAAGGGTAGGGGGCTGGCCCCAAATGCCGGAGGTAGCAGGTTTGACCCCTCCCCCCCAAAATAGCATTTTCTATCTTTTGTCGGACATAGGAAGAATAAGTAATAAAGGTTGCTTGGTATCAAAGGAAGGAGAATTAGATAAATCCTGTGCTGAATGGCTTTGGGCCATTCAGATGGTCACCAAATGCAGTACAGACACTTTTCCTAATGGAAAGGGAACAGTATAACCACTTGCATCTATCTGCATCTTAGACATGACTTTGCCAGTGGGAAAGAATTCTCGAAGTTTATTGCCCAAAGTTCATACTCTCCTGAACAATACTTGAAAGATACTTTGATCGCTGACCTCTGTGACGCCTCTTTTAATATGATCTCATGGATGATTAATAGTCTTCTGCCTTCTCCAGGGATTCAGACACTATTTTAATACATACACTGTACATATTTTTCATACCACGCTTTTATTCCACTGTGGTTCCATCTCACAATTTAACACTAACAGAGCAATATAATTTCCTGTTAGTTTCAAATTTTTGAGGAATAGCTCATCCCGGGCTGCAGATATTGACAGGACTATATATACATATATATTCCTTAATGTTGTTCCCGTATATTTAACTGCAAAATTAGAAATGTTCAGCAGGTGTTTGGATACTGATATGGTCAAATCACTAGAAAAATGAGTTTATAGGTGTAGACAGTATATGTATGTGTGTATATACTATTAACCACAGTGGCAATGAGAAGATGGTCAATCTGACTCAGTCTCCTTCTCCATTCTGGGACACTGAGTGAAGGACACGTGTCAACCTGGCGGGTTGAACTATTCCTGCAGCTAATTATATGGTACTTCTAATTCCCCTCCTCTCCCCTGTATCATTTCCCTTCCTCCACAAATCCCACTTGCTTGTTTTCTTGCAAAGCTGCCAAGAAACTGTGAACAAATTTAATGTCTGAATAAGTGATTGCTCTCTCAGTGACCTTGAAAAATTACTTGCATCATTAAAAATTCATAGAAAATAAAGTTTTTGAGAATACTGGCATATGTAATCACAGTGCCTCCCGCTATGCTACTGTACTTTTACAATCTTGTGAACTTTAAAAACTATCTCAAAAGATATTAATCGTGAGCTAGTTATCTCGTGCTATGAAAAAATCCCTTTTATGATTTGTTCCTCAAATGGAATCACGCAATGTTCTGCAGATGGAGACAAAGAAAGAGAAAGAGACAGAAAAGAGATGGGTTCGCTAAATTTCTGTGATACTTCAGAATGTCTATTTTAAACTGCCACAAAATGTCAAATGGAGTGTTTTTATTATTTTTTTTTAATGAAGGTGAAGTTCAATAACATAATTAATTTTAGAGTGCTCGATGCAGTGGCTTTTAGTGCATTTATAATATTGTGCAACTGCCACCTCTCTTGGGCTTCAAAACTTTTCTTCCCCCCAGAAGACCATCACCTGCGCCTTACCTACCACTCCCCTGGCCGCCTCCTCCATTCTCCTGGCAACCACTGATACGCTTTCTGTCTACGGATTTGTCTATTCTAGATTCCCGTTGTTTTCATTTTAAATGTGTATAGATTATACATTCTGCTTAAGTACTGATTTTATGCCACCTTTTTTCTTAAGGAAGGAATACAGAGGGCAAAGATGTGAAATCTTAAGAATAATTTCTGGCCATTCTGAGAAGATAACGAAATATCATAGAAGCAGACTTCTGATACCCCTCCCAGAGGAAGTGTCAGACCGTATTGTAATCATCTGCTTATTTTCCTGGCTTCCCTTTAAGACTGTAATCTCTGGCAAACTTTTTTTTCTCTTTACTTTTGATGCTTATATAGTGTTTGAGGGCTGGGTATTGACTGAAGAAAATAGGAAAGGGACTCTTTCTTTTTTTTCTTTTCTTTCCTTTCTTTCTTTCCTTTTCTTTTTTCAAGTTCTGGCTTTCCCGAAATTACTTTGGCCCCCAAATGTATTTATGGTATGGAAACTGACCTGACCTCATCTGATCCATTGTTTAGCTTTATTTAAGCGGATAATCAGTGATTACCGTGTGTATTATTATCTCATATGTAAGAGCTACATTGAATGGGGGGTCCGATTTCCTATTGATCTGCCTCTTGCCTTTCTCCCAGCACTCTGCCCTCTTGCCCCACCCTTATCTTCCAACCGTCCCGTGTCCTCCTTGCCCACAGCTGCTTTACTGCCTGGTGAGTTCAGTCAATGAAACTCCGCCCGATGTTAGAGGGAGACAACTAGTTAGATGAGTGCCTGGAGAAAAGGGCGAAAAACTAGTTTCAAATCCCTTTCTTCCTGATGTATATTTTCTCTGAAATTTGATTATTTTGCATGGGATAGTGGGCAATACGATCATATGGAAACTCAGTTTAATTTCCTGCATGGCAGCTTGCAAAGTGCCCACCCAGAGAGTGGAGGGTATCGTTTCAGGAGTGGGGTAAGATAAGCGTTTCCTTTACATTACTCTCTCTTTTTCACTTCGTATTTGAAAATAATTCTGCTAAAGCTGGCAGATCTGTGTGGGATGTCTGAAAATAGAAGGCCAATGGGAAATACAAGCGTTTCACATCATTCTATCATTCTCTACACTTCCATGTCCGTGAGCCTTCATTCTGCGTTGGGTTGGACAAACAATTTCTTCACAGGTGGGGCATTAGGAATGCATTTTTGTCTTCCGTTCCCCAGGTTCTGTGAAGGTAGTGCTACGTATTTGATTTGTGGAGAAGAATAGGTAGTTGTTGATTTCACTGAATTTCTAAGGAGATTGTTTTCTGCTCATTCTGGCTTTCCTCTGGGTAACACTTCGCATTATCTTGTTCGTAGTGACTGCTGCTGCTGTTCAGTGCCATTAACATACATCTGGGCCACCCTTTGTGTGGAACTGTCCCCTGGTGAAAGCCTCAGTGGTCTGGGATGGAGAAAGACTGCAATTTACAGAGTCCATTATCACCTCTGGACGTGTAGAATGATAATGGAAGTGACAGAGGTGCAGCTGAAAATTGGCTCTTAATATTTTATGTGTTCAAGCAAAGGTCTGGAAATCTCATGCTGCTCTTTAGGGAAAATGAAGTATGTGGGTTTTTTTTTTTTTTTCCTATTGGAAAGTCATATGCAAAGAGTTGACTGCAGGGTTTCAACGAAAGTATTACAGCAGATTCATTTTGTGTTAACGAATACTTCTCACTAGGGAAAAAATACTTCTCTATGAAAAATTAATATCTGGAAACAAAGTACACCAAGCATGGAGGCAAAGTTTTAGAATGGACGGTTTTAAAACAATGTACCATATACATTACCACTTTGTTAAGCTGTGTACTATGCCTATGCAATCATGAATATTTGCTTACAAAAACTATCTTCAGGCTCAGCGCCTGTAGCTCAGCGGCTAGGTGTCCAGCCACATACACTGGAGCTGGCGGGTTCAAGCCCAGCCTGAGCCTGCCAAACAACAATGACAACTACAACCAAAAAATAGCCAGGCATTGTGGCGGGCGCTGTAGTCCCAGCTACTTGGGAGGCTGAGGCAAGAGAATGGCTTAAGCCTAAGAAATGAGGTTGCTGTGAGCTGTGACAGCATAGCGCTCTACCAAGAGCAATAAAGTAAGACTCTGTCTCTAAAAAAAAAAAAAAAAAAAAAATCATCTTCACATTATTTGATTGCTTGTTCTTATTTTCCTTCAATATATTCTCTGCCTGACATCATAGGATAATGTTTCCAGAACTATCACTGTGATGCTGATTTTGAAAATAGCAATTTTCCTACACATTTTTCATGTGGTTGAAGTATAGCATAAGATAGAAATAAATATAGTTTCTACACTAGTTATATTAATAATTTCACAGTATCTCAGTACATCACAATGCCTATGATTGCTCTAAAGAGATGCTCCTGAAATGGATTTTCTTGAAAACTATAGCTGCTTTCTGGTCTGACTAAGACGTAAAACAGTACAGTGCCCTTTCTACGATTGTATTACCTTTCAGCCATTTGACCTCAGGCAAAAGAAGAGTAGTAAAGTGGTATTATTTCTTAATGGTTAAAGATTAAATTTAAATATGATTGGTAATTTATCAAATAAGATATGTCTATATTTCCTTAATGTGTATTTATGCTAAGGATTTCCAATTTCTCTACCAAATCGTAAAGATTAGTATCATTACTGTATTGCTGTGGCCTGCTGCCCACATGTCTCGATTCTTCATTCAGAGGCATTTGGAGATGAGGGATCAACCCGGTGGAGTTTTCAGTAGCATTTCAGAAATGACAGCCCTCTTTTTCTTTTCTGTTTCTGTCAATGTTTCCTTTCTAGAAGTAAACACTCAGCAGTTAAGCAGGACAAGTTTTAAGTTGCTATGGTGGACTTCAAACCTCGTTTACATCCGCAGTGCCTGCCATGGTGAATAAGGTCTCTGTAGATCAATTCATTTAGAGGTGTCATTTGGTTCATTTGCAACTGACAAAATCAGAGGAACAAGACGTCTAGCCTGAGAGTTAACGTGACTTCTAAATGCTCCAAGCAACCTGCTAGTGACGCTCAACTCATTGCTACTTATATTATAAATTTCCCGCATTTTTATGAGACAAATATAGTCTTTACATTGTATGGAATTCATAGGAACACCCTCAAGTTTTATCACTGATATTTATGAAATATTACTTATTGAGCAAAAAGTTCAGACACTCTTCCAATGTTCTTTATACTACATTAGTCTTCTGGGGCTTCTGAGCTTGTGAGGGCAAAGATGGTTCTCTTGGTCATTGCTAGCCCCAGACCTGATATATGACTGAATGGTTGACTTTTTAAGTTTAAGGTATACACTACAGTTCGTGGAAGTGAATGGCAGAAAAATCTTACTAAGTTATTTAAGGAGCATCACCAATAATAGCTAATTAAGAAATAAATTACTCTTACTAAGGGGAAAGGAAGACAGAGAGGAAGTTGAAATAATGATGCCACCATGTAATTTTTGTATTTTCCATATAAGAAAGACTTTACAGGCTTGGTGCCCATGCTCAGGTATTAGAGCACCAGTCACATGCACCGGGGCTGGTGGGTTCGAACCCGGCCTGGACCTGCTAAACAACAATGACAACACAAACAAGAACAACAAATAGCCGGGTGTTGCGATAGGCACCTGTAGTCCCAACTAATTGAGAGACTGAGGCAATAGAATCACTTGAGCCCAAGAGGTTGCTGTTAGCTGTGACACCATGGCACTCTACCCAGGGTGACACAGTGAGACTCTGTTTAAAAAAAAAAAAAAAAAAACAACCACCTTCCAGCTTCCATAGTGCTAAATTACCCCCACTGCTGAGAAGCAGTGATGACGAGGTAGAAAGGACAATCTGTTCTCTCCATGGGAAATGTGTCAATAGAAACAGAGATTGTGATAAAATAGAACTTTTCTTGCTGTTGGTAACTAAAGTTAAATCCAGAAAAGTAAACCAATCTCAGATAGTTGAGAGTTGTTTGTCTGAGAGGAGAGTGACGAGAAACTTGGGTAGGGACCACGCTTTCCACTGCCTTGTGAAGGCCTTTGGTTTTGAGAAACAGCCTCTCAAGTCTGACAAATGCTCCAGGCCTTAATGTACCACTACACCTAGAATTTGGCCCAGAAAACGATAAACTGTAACAGTCAAGTTTAAATGATCTTACCGTTTCAATCAATATGACTAAAATTATTAACGAAGTCATTAATAGACATGTTAGTTGGCACGTTTCCTGAAACAAATTCTGTCCAGGGTTTCTCTGTGGATTTTTCTTTTCAGTTACCAATTTGAAACACTGCAGACTATCGCATTCCACTCTTTATGGGAGTTTCTATTTTCTGACTAAGAACTGCCACCACTTTCTTCGATGTCTTCATGTTTTCCTCATTCCTGTCAATGGCATTAAGAGCTGGCATTCTTCTGGGGAAATATTTTTAAATGAGAGGAAAAAAAGATTTCTCTTATTTTATGAGCATGAGAAAATGAGCTCTGTGAGCAGGGAGGCTGCATCTCCTCATACAACGTACGGGCTGAACATGTTCCCCCGAGAGATGTAGACAAGTTCTCATTTATGAATCTCATGTAATCAGAACTTAAGAGTTCAATCTGTAAGTATTGGTGATTATGTTTAAAGGTGCTGGTTTATGAAAGGCCTGGAATTCTGGTGTTCACAATAGGACAATGCTCCTTTCTTAGCCTCCAGATACCTAAAAAAACATATACGTGTGTAAGTGGAATTCCAGAGTTTAAAACTATCAAATTTGAGGGCTTGGGTAGTTTGCTGGTTATAACTGTGGCCTTCTTTTTTTTTTTTTTTTTGTTACCCTATGCTCTTTCTGGATCTTGCCAGTTCTGACACTACATATTGATATTTAAAGTGTCTTTGTTTTTATGTAATTAGATATTGTTGCATAGGGTTAAGTTTACATAAACAGCATATGGGGAGTGGGGGAGGTGAGGAGAATGCATAGTGGATACTGTGCCTGACCTGATCTGGTCTTGGATCAAATGGCTCTGTGACATTAGAAAGGTCTACTTAAATAGAGACCTTTCCCCCCACAAGGGTACCTGGAACAGATTTAAAAACACCTACCTCCACTTTCTGGTTAAATTGCCCAGAAATCACATGAAAACAATTTCAGTATTCAAATATAATGAATCCTAAAATGATATAAAATGTTCGTCTCAAAAGAGATTGTATCTGTTTTACCAACAGCTTTTCTGTATTTCCCAAGAGCTGCATGTATACGTTAGCATGTACTTTTCAGGTTGAACTTCTGCAGGCATTGCTAGTAGTTGTAATTCAGTTTTTCAAAGGAAAAGATGTAGAAGGTTTTCCTGCTTCCCACTTCCCCACACCTCCACACACGTGGAACTGTACCATGTCTGTATCCATTGCCACCACTTTCTTTCAGCTCCACCCTGAGTCACAGCTGCTCTTGCACTATCCAGCAGGGGAGAGCCAGGCCAGGAAAGGAAGATTGGAAGACATATTAATGATTTTCCCTTGACATGCTCCATTATACAGCATCACCAGAAAGTGCGATTCATTTCATACACGTGTAATTTACTTTGATCCTTCCAACAGCCCATAGGAAGACAAGGAAGATTGTGTTGTATTGATAGGTTGTATGGGTCTGTATGGGTCTGTATTGGTTTATGAGATTTTCAGATGTTGCATGTGGGGCTATAACCCTCTTTCAGGTTCCTCCCATAGAAGTTTTGTCTACAAATTAGGCTGAGATTTCTGCCTCCCTCTTTTGCTCTTTTTCTCTCTCTCTTTTATTATTTTATTTTATTTTATTTCTTGAGTTAACAGAAATCACAATATCAACTGGGTAGAAAAGTGATAGCAGGGACGTGCTTGTTTCCTCTCCTGGCAAAGTCCTTCTCAACATAATCAGTCACAGTTGTGCTCATTCTATGGTACCAGTCCACACCTTTTTTTCTTGGAAAAAGATGCCTCTTCCTGCAGATCCCTTTTCCTTTATTACAGTATTTTTCATCCTTCCTTATGTTCAGCTTTTATAAATTTCCTATCATTGTGCCTCAGTGAATCTAGAATTAGGCAAACCTAAATTTTAATTCTAGAACAGCCACTTCTGCTTGTGTCATTGGGCAAGGTGTTACATTTTCTAATATAACTTTGCTTGTCTGTAAATTAGGGCACCCACCTCAGTGAATTTTTGAAGCTTAAGCATATAAATAGCTTGGCCAAATGTGATATATATAGGGCATCCTCAAGAAATGGGAGCTATTTAGTAGTTTTTGCTGTTGGATCTGATTAGAGTTTAATCTAGATATTCCGTTTCCTATGAATCTAGCATAGTAATTGGGTGTAGGATTTTATTTTATCTGTATCTATAGCTTACCTCTAGCTATTTAGTTATTACTAAAACAACCAGATTCAGATCTGAGAAAATGCATCTAGATAAAATACAACATTATAAACATGCTAGAGAGGGACTCTTTTATCTTGATTCTAAAACTCAAAGTGCTATGAATAGATTTCAGAAATAACTTTTGTGTATAGTCAATTCTTGATTGGTTTGAAGAGAGAAAGAAACTTAAGCACAAGTAAGGTAACCTTTTTGCCAATCTCCTGGGATGTACATAGGAAATGACAAGGAAAGGGAATGAGGGCCATCTGTTATGGGGAAAGCCAAAATAGAACAGTGATAGAACAGTTAGACTCAATCCACAGACATGTTTAATACTCTGCCATTAAAAAAAATCACAGAAAATGAACTGATTATTTTATATGAAGGTATAATTTACAAGAGTAAAGTGGCTCGTTTGGGTGTACAGCTCTGTGAGATTAGAAACACATGCACTTGTGTAACTACAGCAGTTGTGCAGCCAACAGGATCAGGACATAAAGCGTTTATTATTGTGTGAGTCTGAAATTAGGCAGCCCTAAATTTAAATCCTGGATCTGCCGCTTTCACTAGCTGCATGTCATTCAATATTTCTGTCACTTCCAAACTCTGCCTTCAAGTCCACTTCTTGTCAATCCCTGTCCTTGCTCCTATTTTCAGGCAACATTTAACTGTTTCATCTCCTTATAGATTTTTTTCCCCCATGTAGCTTCATCGTACCTACGGTATGTAGTCTTTATCTCTTGTTTCTTTTCATCGATATCTATTGAGATGGAGCGTGTTTGCATGCGTCAGAAGCTAATTCCTTTTCATTCTTCGAGAGTATTCTTTTTCATGAATGCTTGATGGTCTATTTATCTACTTACCTGTTGAAGGACATCTGTGTTGTTTACAAAATAAAACCAATATAAGCATGTGCATGCAGGTGTTTGTGAAAACCTGAGTTTGTATTTCTCATGGCTGCCTGTAGTGGCACACACTTGTAATCCCAGTTCTTTGGGAGGCCAAGGTGGGAGGAGTATTTGAGGCTAGAAGTTTAGGTTATAGTGAGCTGTGGTGCCACTGCACTCCAGCCTAGATGACAGAGCAGGAAAAAAGTTTTCATTTCTCTTAGTTAAGAGTAGTTGGTTGCTGGGTCATATAATAAGTGTTTTGCAGTATTTTTTTTGGAGTGATTTTATATTAAAAAGGCTGAGGATGTCGCAACTGATTGTTTAACTGCATTACTCTAGATTTACTCTTGACTTATTAATAATGTTAAGCATCATGTAAGACTTGCCTAAATAGTCATCCTTATGAGCATAGCATATTGAGTGTTGAGTAATTATTGTATGTCAGAAGTCAGATGGTGGTACCTAAGTGGTACTTCAGCGTGTATCACATCAGAATGCTAATTTTCACTTGATGGATTCGGATAACTATTTTAAATTTCCTATCTCCTCTTTCTATCTTTTTTTCCTTTCTATCTTTACAACTTTCTTTCAGTTTGCCCTCTGCTACTTGTTGCTAGGGTCTCTTGTTTGCTACATCCCAGTGCTTGCAGCACAGTAAATCAGATTAATTACCTTGTTTAATTGTCGGTTACTTAAGAACAGATGGCTTCTGAATCATGGCCTGTCTCTTTTGGGCACTTTTGAGAGAGGAAACACATCCTTCCCTTATTTGAGGCACTTTGTAAAATCTACTTTTATAAAAACCAATCCCTCCTTTCCAGTGTGTTATCTTCCCGGGACTTGATAATAACTTCTAAGGTAGAGTCACATACCAGTCCTCCCTCCTCCACTCTAACAGTGAACCCCTGCCCTTCACTTTCTGCGCTAGTTATATTAATAATTTCACATTTATCTTAGTATATCATGATGCCTATGATTGCTCTGAAGAGATGCTCCTGAAATGAGTGTGGGATTTGCTTTTTCTGCCTTTTCAAAAGTGTGTCCACTGCTCAGAAAACTTACTTGTGGTTTTATTACATACTCATTTGTTTCAGAGTAATTTTAGATTTATCTTGTCAACGAAATTGTCAAAAACTTGTACCTCCCCCTTAGCAAGGCTTCCTTTCATGCTAACTACATAGAACCTCTGTAAGTTGACCACCTGAGGAACTATAACAAACTGGGCAACATATGGAAGTAGTCAACATAAGGAACAAGGACTACTGTGCTGATACGTGCATGTGGTGCATGTCCAATTAGTGAAAATTAGGTCAACGTAAGGAGGTGGTCAATGTAGGGAGGTGGTCAGCTACAGAGGTTCTGCTATGTATTATTGCAAGACCAATAAACATTTTCTAACTTATTGTTTGTTTAGATGGTATAAAGCAACATAACCAAGAGTGTTATAATCTTTCTGAATTTACATACTTGGTGTTGCTGATTCTATCACAAGTTACTATTAAAAACAAGACAAAACAAAACAATCCTACCCTGACTATTGCTCTCAAGAGGGTGATTGAAAAAGCCTTTGCAGAATCCATGTGGGGTGGGACAGAACCCTAAGCTGCATTCGTTTGTTCTTCTTCTCCTTTTCACTGTTATTCGCTTAAAAGAAAAAAAGATTCATTTCTCTAATTAATGTATTTAATAAAAGAAGTGGGGACAGATGAAATTAAGGAAAAAAATATGGGTGGAAATGATATATAGTTACAAGTAAGGAGTGGAAAAAATAAACCATGGTAATTTAATTATAACCATCCCTTGAAATTTGATATATGAATTGCCTCTATACCTCCTCTTTTGCAAAAACAGAAAAGAAAAAGGCAACTAATAATGAAAATAAGTTGGGTGAGGTGACAGCTTTGTCACTTTTTTAATTGGATTCACTCTCTCCTTCTGGAATGACGCACTCAAGGTTCTGCCTCCACAGCTGTCAGTTAAGTTACCTCCAACATTATTAAACTCTGCAGTGAAGCTTCCATTAAAATATAAATCTACCAAGAGTAGCTGTTTATGTATTTCTCTGTACATTTCCACATATAACTGAAAACTGTTTCAATGTGGTATTTCAGTTAACTTTTTAGTGGAAGCAAAATCCTGGATTTGCATAGTAGTGATGATCTCCCCCGTCAGCCACATGAGTATTGGAGCTGTACCAGGAGCTCTGAGTTCCAGTAGCCAGTGCTGGGAAGGACTGCTGATGTGCTGCTCAGTAAGGAGTATTCTTCTTATACCAACGGTGTGCTTAGTGTCCCCTTGGCTAATCAAACAGGTTCCTAAAGCACTTCAAATGTCAGTTCATTCCAGCTGCCTGCTTGTCAGACAAATAAGTTTCTGCATTTTATAAATGGGATTGCTGAGGTCCTCAATGAACTTCTAAGATCCCATAATGAAGGAAGAAGACCTCAGTGAGAAGCAAGTCTCCATCTACCAGTGATGTTTCCACTATAGAATTCTCACGTTAACCCAGGTAAGCCTGTCAGTGCTACTGGACCCAAAACGAATAACACCTACTTAGTGCATTTGCATTGAACTGAGGGACTCGGTGAGGCCAAAACCAGCAAGCTCTCCCCATGGAGAAGCAAGGGTGCAGCCCCCTCCAACATTCCTCACTGGTTTTTATTGAAATCTCAGGCATGAGAAGATACAGCACAGAGGAAAACTTCAAAGACAAAGTCAGATTGAAAACCAAGAAGTTTTTCTTTAACTCCATGATGGAGCTTCTAGCACACTCTGTTCATCGTACTTCTGTCTTGCCTTAACCTTATCACTGCTGATAAGGCTGGAAAAGTATGCTGTGTCTAGCGAGTATTGGTTTTAGTATTCAGGGCCTGGAGTGATACTTGGCTTTTTTCCAGATACTCTGTCCCTAAGTCTAGCACTTTTAATGCTATGCTCTATTCTACATAAGCCTAATTCTGTTGCCCATCTGTCCATTCTCAATATGATATATGGAGAAAATTTTGTGCTCTCAAAGAATATTCTGTAGACAATTATTATATATGGAGATGTACTAATTTAATAACCATTTTCATAACAGAAGATTAAGACATGCATCCTGTCAGTATTCAAAAAGGGTAATGGAGTCTTAATGGATTAATATGTGGTTATATATATCAAATAAAACACTAATAATTTCATTAAAAGTTCTATAAACTAGCTTGATTTTATATTAGTTAAAAATAAGGTTTTTGTATCATATAGGAAAGAGCAGAACAAATCCTACCAGTACTACAACATAAAATGCAGTAATCTCATAGAAACTCAATTGAGAAGAATAATAAACAGAGGGAACAAATGTATAAATAAACTTTGCCATATCTCTTAATACTGGTAAAATTGTATCTAGAAACATCAGTTTTCATTTTGTATTTCTAAAAAAGGACAACATGAAAATAAAGACAAGGAAATAATAAAAGAGAAATACTGTTAATTATCAAATTTTCAGTACATTCCAGATGGAGGAATTATTTATTAATTTCTCAAAGGTTGTAGATTCCTTTGAGTTCTAGTGAGGAAGGACAGGAAAATTACTTCATATAATAGCAAAGTATATTTAGGGAAGTAGCCGCTATCAGTTCATTCAATGGTATTTTTTGAAAGATAAAGAATATTAAAGAAATAGTATTTGAAATAATAATTCATGCTGTGAGAAGTAAAAAATGGTAGCTTAGTGAGTTCCAATTATACTTAGAAAAATAAAAAGAACAAAGAAAACCCCTTAGGCCCTCCATGATCTCTCTGGTGGCCCCTCCCTGGCTGTGCCCCTCTGACATGGTCACGTTCCATTCTCTTCCCTGTCACACTGATGTACTTGCTGTCTTGTCTTTGGACTCCCCAAGCTCATTGCCATCTCAAGCCTCCTGTATTAGCTGTTCCCTCTCCTTGGGATGTTCCCCTGGCAGGTTTGATATTACTTTCTTATTCATATCATACAGTCCTTCCCTAGCCACTCTAGCTAAAATACCCCCAGTTTTCTACTCTCTCTTTATTTGCAATTAGCTTACCTTTACATGTTTACTCAATTGGAATGTAATGTTTTTGAGGGCAAAGACTGTCTTGTTCATTCTGGTGACCCCTAAACATGAGAAACACCTGCATGAGTTACTAGCTAATAAATGATATGGAAATAAGCTATGCTATGTATATTGTCCATATTTGCCTGAATGTGTTTTGTTGTGTATATATATTTATATGTATGGGACTTACAAGTGAAAAATTAAGAACATACCTGTATACACTACTATTTAGCATACTATTATATTAGCATACATTACTAATTGACTCTATGTAAGATAGCTATTATTTTATCTTACCAAAATTGTTCTAATTCTAAATAATGGGAGTAGAAGAGATTATGCATTGATTAAAAAGGCAGGCATACTGGGTGCAGTGGCTCATGCCTATAATCCAGCAACTCAGGGGACTGAGGTCAGAGGATTGTTTCAGGCTAAAAGCAGCATAGGAAGACCACTTCTCTTTAAAAAAATAAGAACTGTTTTCATATACAATTTGAAATACTTTCATCAAGCTGGTTAACTTAGATTTCATGTCATTTGCTTAGTCATTGTATCAAAACATTTATATTCTAGTTCTAGAAAAGTTCACTTGTACCCTTGTTAATACAGATATATAGGTGATCTTTCCAGTCACCCTCCCACCACCCAACTGCCCTTCTCCCCTCCCCTTCCCCACCCCCTCCCCATATTTATCTTATGTTTTATAATTATTTATTGCATAAAGCTTCTTATACCATAATATGTTAAAAAAAATGCTAACTTTCCTTTGTAATACTTAAAACTAGTACCTAAAAATAAACAAATAAAAATTTGAATCAAAACACTGAAACAAGATATTATTCCCAAACATTTAGGCCAAAAACATGGGTGTGCATTAAACACAGCAAAATATGGTATGCAGCTCATTTATGCACTGGGCAATAAATAACAATAATGTGAGTCCATCATCATGGTAACTTCTGAATATAGCTTTGCTTTAATTTTTTTAGTCTATTAACCTTAAATGAAAAACATCATATACCTTCATGCATAGGTAAGCGTCAAATATCATGCCATTCCTTTTAAAGAAGTAACTAATTTTCTTTAAATCTATTTTTAAATGTGAAATAAAATTTTGCCAGGGAAAAATTAATTTAGAAGAATGAACACTGTAATCCTAAATTTTCACTAACTAATACAAGTGAACTCTTCAAATGCATAGTTACAGGACACCAGACTTTCAAGCATCATCATGGAAGGAGATACAGGTGTATAATACATTTCAGTGGAATTCAAAGCCTGTTCATTCTTTGGAACATTTTGTTCTCAATAATAGCCCTCAGAGCCAGTTTTATCCTTCAGTATAAAATGTTAACTGTGACTAAGAACAGACTGTAACATGACATTGTGTGCGGGCCCTCCATGTCCTAAGCTGGTCACTCTCATTAGTGTGAGCGCACATGTTGATAGCCCCATGGGGCATTTGTGTGACACCAAAGAACTCTTCATGGTATGCCTTCAGTCGAGATTTCACTCGGGCATTCTGGGTCTCTCTCCAGTGCTATTTCCTCTTTTTCGGTAGCTTTTATTTGCACTTGACCCTGTGTTTTAGAAAGTGCACACAAGTCAGTATTCCAGACATCCCAGGGACTTGAAGAGCTGATCTAATGTCTGTGTTGCAAGATGAAAAACAGAAGAATTTTGTTGAACCTATAAAAAGGATGACATTTTGCCTGGCCCTGAGCTGTTTTGTTCAAAATTGAAGCTTTTGCAGCTCGCGGCTCCTTGATTTGTGAGCTAGAGAGCCTCATATCTTGGCCATTACTGAATCATAAAAGTTCTCTGCCTCTTCCCAGCTCATTTTATTTAAAAGGAAAGAGAGAAACTCTTTATGTTACAGAATGCATTTTCTTTTTATTTTCCTTCATTTCTGAAATGGATTCTGAAAGGGTTCAGTAAAAACATATGTAAATGGTGATTTGAAAAGACTACTGAACTGATGCCAGGAAGGTTATTTAGGTGTTTAGGTTGGAATAGGTGTCATGAGACTAGAGCCTTCTGCAGCACTCCCCCCCCCACCCTAACACTTTGCAAGAGGCTAAAACCTCGCACATATTAATTATTTTCATTACTTATGAAACAGTAATATAAAGCCACATGATACAACTGGGTCAGCATTTGGCTTAACCACAAAATATTGATTGGTTCAGGATGGAATGAGCTGAACATGAAGGAGGGGACTCTATTAAGAATTTTTCTGATTTTATACACCTTGGCCCAGAGAGAGGCTCAGGGAAGATTTCCTAACATCTGAAGTAGTAGTCAATTTCCTGACTGAACTGTGTTACCTTTTAACTGAGCCCTTCTCTACAGTTTAATTATTCCTTTACTCAACAAACATGTGTGCACTGCATTTTCACCCACTTCTCTAGCTGTTGGGAGTCATTAGCCCAGTCACCCTCCTTCTTCAAAGAGCTCTCATCTATTTAGAAGTATTTTGTTATATTAAAGTGATAATCATTATTTAAATGCTTACACCAGATATATTTCTATTTTTGTATAGAAAAGAGAAATAGTACAACATCATTTCACAGGAAAAGAGTATCAGAATCTTTCACCCAAAAAAAAAGAGGAAAGAAAAAATATGCCAGGTAGCTAATTTTTTTAAAACACTATTTTTGTGGACTTTGGGGGCATCTGTTATATTTGTGAGTTTTTAAGAATCCCTAACATGTGGTTCTTTTCTCATTCTAAAAAAAAAAAAAAAAAATTCACTTCTGTATGTAATTTTGTATTCTTGTTTTTAGAAAGGGTTTTATAAAACTGTAGAAGCTTGAAACCCCACACAAGCTGATAGAGTTTGATATAAGGCTGTAATTAAGTGGTCTACGGTAATGGAAGAGGACCTGGCACAGAGGAGCTTAACGCTCGGAGCTGGGATCGTGACTGCAGCTCTTCACGGCCTCTGCCCTTGACATTCTCTCTAGCCATGGAGAATCTGCAGAATCAGGGAAAACTGCAACGTCTCTGACTGGCTTTATCAGTTCTATGTATTGTTTCAGTGCATCGCAAAATGAATTTTTTTAGAAGTGTTATATTAAAATTAGTTGTCTAATTTTTCTCTAAAATGTATTTGTCCATTTAAGAAGCATGAAGCTTTTAGGAGAGTAAGTCTGGGAACCTTGAAGCCATTTATAAATTGAAATCCCAACTATTGGCAGATTGAGATGGAAAGAAATATTCTACATAAATTTTCACTGTTCCTTGTTCCATTTTGAAATATCTCTTGTCATGCCAGAAATAAAGGAGCACGAAATGAGCAGTTGTTCAGATTGGTGGAAAAATAATGTCCTCGACAGGCAAAAAGTCCTCAGTAGCAAGTTCTCACTTTTTCTCTCTTGAGGAAGCTAGAGAAAGTGTTCAGGATCCCTTGGTGCTTGGAATAAAAAATACAGCCATCCTTTTCATTGCCTTCAAATGGCTTAAATAGCCTGAACAGACCCAATGCAGCTGAGTCAGAAAAAGATAGCCATCTGTTCGAGATAAGCAGCCCCAAGTAGCTTTGAAACTGAGCCAGCGCAGAGATTGAGGATAAATTTCAAAGAAGAGCTTTTGACTTCAGGTTACTCATGCGGGATTGGTTGATAAGAAAAAATGAAGGATGACTAAGCAAATAAAGCCCCCGCCTGCCTTGGAAGCATCCATTTTTTTAAAATGAGCTTGAGAATTGTCCATCTGTCAAGATCGAGGTTAATGTTAATACAATCTTATGTGTTTACTAACTGTGTAAGAACATGGGACTCAATGCACTTGGGGATAATCTGTCTAAGGGAAACAGTGGCAAACAGAGTGTTGTACTAAAGAATGCTAGCTCCAGAGCCACACTGCATGAAAAAAATCCTGAATTCTTGGTTCCAAGACCTGAGACAAACTCTGCAAGCTCTCTAAAATATAGTTTCCTGAACCAAAGGAATTAAATTGATGATAGCATCTACCTCATCAAAGTAGGGTGAGGATTAAATTAGATAATCTCTATAAGGATGTTAGCCTAATGTCTGGCAGACCGGAAGGATACCATGAAAGCAAATGGCTCATTAAATTTGAAGTCACACATTCCTGGTACTATTCTAGTTTGTTAATCCTTTAATCTTCAAGCAATTTTTAGGTACCTAGCTGTGAAAGTAGAAATTAATAGGAATCAGAGAATATGGTAGAATTTCCCTGTTGATTTAAGACTTCATTTTACCTAAGAAAAACTGAAACAGTCCTGTAGGTGAGCATTCTCAAACACAGTTAAAATGGGTTTGTTGCTGGGGAGCTGACCAGGGGCAACTGACACAGCTTTTCATAATCAGTCAGGTTCTACCTCCAAAAACATAGCTATCCATACTTACTTCATTTATCTCAATAAAGTTAGAAACTGCCAGTTTTTTATGAGGTAGTTTTTAGGAAACTTCTTTATTTTTAGTTTTATTTTTTAATTTCGAGTTATTATGGGGCCACCAATATTTTAGTTAAATAAATCACTTTTGAACAGTTTGAGTCACAGTTGTAAGGGTGGCCCTAATCCAGGTAGTGTGCGTTGTACTTCACAGGTATGAAATTTGTTCCTCTAACCCCCTCACCTGCTTGTTTGTGATTGGATTTTACTATCAGATGTACATATGGGTATTGAACATTTAGCTCCAATTTAATAGTGAGTACATGTGGTGTTTATTTTTCCATTATTTAAAAACTTCACTTATAAGCATGGTTTCCAGTTCTATCCTGGTTATATCAAAAGGTATAATTTCACCATTTCTTCATGTCTGAGTTGTACTCTGTAATGTGTGTGTATATATACGTACACCACATTTTATCAATCTACTCATGTATTAAAAGGCACTTGGATTGGTTTCAATCATAAGATTAATGAAATAAAAATTTGGTTCTTTAAAAATATAAATATAATTAACAGATGTCTTGCTATATTCAACAAAAACAGATAGGAAAGGACCCTGACAAGCTCAATGAGAAATGAAAAGGAAGATATTACAACTGATACCACAGAAATACATATATACAAAATCAGAATACCATAAGAAACTCTTTGCACGTAAACTCAAAACACAGAAATACAAAATCAGAATACTATAATAACCTCTTTGCAAGGAAACTCAAAACACCAAGGAAATGGACATTTCTTGGACACAACCTCCTTAAGGAAGGAGGAGGAAGAAATAGAGCTCCTAAATGGACACATAGAAAGTGATGAAATTGAAGCAGCAATAAAAACCTTCCAATGCAAAATAGTTCTGGATCAGATGGTTTCACAGCTGAATTTTACTAGAACTTCACAGAGAAACTTGTACCTATATTGTAGAAATTATTTTATAACATCAAGAAGGAAAGACTTCTCCCCTAAATTATTCTCTGAAGCCAGTTATCACCTTGATACCAAAACCAATGAAGGACACAACAGAAAAGAAAACTATAGAGCTATATCCCTTATGAATATAGAGGCAAGAACTCTCAATATAATTCTATCAAAATAAACTAAATGGCACATCAGAAAAAAATGCACCATGACATAGTGGGCCTTAATCCCAGGGATTCAAGGATGGCTCAACATACACAAATCTGAAAAAGTGATTCTCTGCATAGATAGAAGCAAAAAAAAGATCATATGATCATCTCAAGAGATGAAAAGAGCATTGTACAAACTTCAGCACCCTTTAATGATAAGAACTCTTAACAGAATAGACAGATGGAGCATACCTCAACATTATAAAGGCATATATGATAAACCTACAGCCAACATCATACTGAACAGAGAAAAACTGAAAGCATTCCTGCTTAGATCTAGAACTAGACAAGGCTTCCCCTGTCACCACTTTTATTCAAAATTGCATTGAAAGCCCTAACCAGAGAGATCAGATGAGAGGAGGAAATAAGGGCATCCAAATGGGGACAGAAAAGATCAAACTATTGCTTTCTGCTGACGATATGATCTTATATCTAGAAAACCCCATAGATTCTGCTGAGAAATGTCTGGAATTGATAAATAAGCTAAGCAGTGTCTCAGGGTAAAAAAAAATCAATATATAAAAATCAGTAGAATTCCTCTACACCAACAACCATCAATCAGAATAAAACTTCTAATTATCTTTTGTTCAGAATGCAATGAGAAATGATGTTGATAGCAACAACCAAGCAAAGAGGATGAGTGACTATCATAGAGACAACTTCACTATTACAGTGTCAAAGCATTCAGGGAATCATAGCATTAGATACTAAGGTTAATAACATGACCATGTCGAGACTTAAAAAATTATATGATATTTAGGTATGTCAGATAAAAAAAAACACTTTAGTAATAGCTGGAGTTTCAACATATATGTTGGCAAGAAAATAGCTCAGCATCTTCTTTGCATTGCAATTTACATCAGTTCAATTTCCATTATTTACTTTATTTTTTACTTTGGCAATTGGAAAAACTCAGGTCAAAACCTATGTAAGAATGAAGTTAAAGAAACATGAAAAAAATGCCCAATAAAGAAAGGAAAAGTAGAAGACAAAGTGAGGCAAATGAAATATAAAAGACAAAAGTATAAGTAGAATGCAGAAATGAGTCTTTGAATAGACTTAAAGATACAAAACTATTGAAAAACAGAGGCCTTTAGACTGATTGAAAAAATTAAATTAGAAGAACCATAGGAAATAAAATATTACAAATGTACAATTAAAATGTTTATAGTATATAGGAGTACATCAATATAAGTAATTACTAAAAGTAAAAGGATAAAATGACTTCATTTCCTTTGGATAGATACCCAGCAGTAGAATTACTGGGTTGAACAGTGGGTCTACATTTATTTCTTTGAGGAATCTTCATACTGTTTCCCATAGCAGTTGTACTAAGTTGTAGTCCATCAATAGTGTATAAGTATTCCTCTCTCTATCTACACCAGCATGTACTGTTTTTTGACTTTTTAATACTGGCCGTTCCGATGGGGGTAAGGTGGTATCTCATTGTAGTTTTAATTTGCATTTTCCTAATGATTAGTGATGTTGAGCATTTTTGTCATATGCTATTGGCTGTTTATTTGTCCCTCTTCATTTGAAAAACTACTACTCATGTCTTTGGCTCATTTTCTGATGGGGTTGTCAATCAAACATTTATCACAGCACAATCTTCAATTGCAAAGGTATGGAATTAATGTAAATGCCCTTGAATTCATGAATGGATAAATAAAATGTGCGTATATATGTATATATTTGTGTGTGTATGTGTATATGTATATACACTGTGTATATATATATATATATATATCACACACACCACACTACTCATCTGAAATGAAAAGGGAGATATTACAACTGATACCACAGAAATACAAAATCAAAATACTATAAAACCTCTTTGCATGTAAACTCTAAACACCGCACAAATGGACATTTCTTGGACACAACCTCCTTAAGGCTAAATCAGGAAGAAATAGAGCTCCTAAATGGACACATAGCAAGTGATGAAATTGAAGCAGCAATAAAAACCTTCCAATGGAAAGTGGTTCTGGACCAGGTGGTTTCACAGCTGAATTTTACCAGAACTGAATTTCACTGAATTTTACTCAGTGATAAAAAGGAATGAACCATGTTTCCCCTAAAATAAGACCTACTCAAAAAATAAGCCCTAGCAGGATTTCTATGCATTTGTTAAATATAAGCCCTATCCAGATAATAAGACCTAGTGATGGACGTGGCTATGCAGTATATCTGCAGAGCCACACCATGCATTTTGCACTTTGGTGAGGGGGTGCACATGCAGGCGCAGGCATCCTATTGTGCACGTGCGAATGGCTAGGGGAAATGAGTTCACACATCACTAGTGCTAGCCCCACCAATAAGGTCAACTCCCCCGTCAAGTTCCAGAAGAAGATGACTTAACTGTATTTAAATAAATGTAGATTGTTGTATTATACTTAGTAAAAATAAGACATCCCCTGAAAATAATCCCTAGTGTGTCTTCTTGAGAAAAAATAAATATAAGACAGTGTCTTATTTTCAGGGAAACACAGAAGTAATGTCATATGAAGCAAAGTGGAGGAAACTGAAGACGACCACCCTAAGTGGAGTATCTTAAGATTGGAAAACCAACCATCATATGTTCTGATGAATAAATAGGAGCTACCAGATAGACAAGCATGGGCATGAAGCAATATAAAGGACATGAGAAACCAAAAGAGGGGAGGGCAGGAGCATGACTGTGGGATAAAAAATTACCTATGGTGTATAAGGAGCACTATTCTGGTGAGGCGCACACCAAAGCCCTAACTTGAGCATTATACAAGATATCTATGTAACTAAAGCAATTATGCCCCCTAATTAATATTTCAAAATACAAAAAAAGAAAAGGAGAAAAGTTGTGAGTTATATTAGTACCAGAAGTAACAAACTCCATGCTAAAAACTATTAATTGAATTAAAAAATTAAAAGTGAAATAAGTAAATAAATAAAAGTATTAAACTATGTTAAAGAGACCTATTTCTAATTTTTCAAGGTATAATTCATGATAAAATTATTATGAATATCTGCATTCAAATAATCACCTATACATACACACAATATATTTGATTTATCTAGTCTTTAAAAGCTAAAATGAAAAACAAAGATAATAGTTATAATTTGTCATGCTTCTTATTCTAATGTTAACTTATAATGATTTTTAATTTATTTAAAGTGGTACTTAACCATCAAGAACCAAAGAAACATTAATAAAATTCATCATATTATCCTATGAGAAAAAATCAGTACATCCTTTGAAGAACTATCTACATAGGCTATATTCTCTGACCAAAATTTAATAGTATATGAAATAAATGACACTTAAAATAGACAAATTAAAACACAATTTCATGGAAAAAAGTAAAACAGAAATCTTACATTTCTAGGTTATTCTTTTGAAAAAGAAGAAATAGAAACTGTAATTACAAACCACTGGGATATTTAAAAATGTATATCATTACACATCAAAATTTACATTGCCAAAACTATCTTATGACAAATTAGAGACCACAGATATATTCATTATTAAATAAGAAAAAAAATGAAATGCAATACCCATAAGTGCTCCTAGAAGTCAATCTTACTCCTTTCCCTACAATTCTTATATACAAAATTGATTCCTGTTATTCAAGGTACTTTCATTTTATAAATTTACTGTGAACACTAAATTAGAAAATGCTGTACTTGCCCTAGGGTTGTGTTCTTGGAAGCTTCTTCTGGTCCCAATATTTTTGTAAGTGATAAATACATAATCTTCTCTGACTGTGTTTCTGTTTAAAGCTACCTTATAGTTGCATTGTAGATTCATTAATATAGAATTTAGCCACCGCCAGCACTATAACTCACACCTGAATGACGTTTAAATAACACACATTATCTCCGTAAGACCCATCACAGCCACCTTAGGCTGAGGAATACAAAACAGTGCTTCACCACTATGCTTAGGAGCCATTTTAAATAAGAAAATCACACACGAAAAGCGCAAAAATGCAAAAAAAAAAAAAAATTGCATTCAATAGTCCACTAACAGGTAAGTGGTTCATGGTATCAGAACCAAAATGCAGAGTCTCATCACCCTGCTCAACCCCAGCAGGGAATATGTGCATTGAGGGATTCAAATTTTTTTGCTGCTCTGAACAAGTTCATGAATAACCATTAAAGCATTACAAATATGGTTCTCGGGGTTACAAATAAATTTTAGCTTGTAAGCAGTTTCACAAATATAGAATCCATGAATAAAGAGGATCAACTCTATTTGTATATGATCCAGAGGAAAATATAAGTATTTGAAATTGTATTCTCAACATGTTTTCTACTTTATAATAGAAGATCTTTCTTTGAAGGGTATACTGATGCTTTCTTTAAAAAAACTGAAAATATAATTTCAAGAAAAGGTAATTATCTCAGTCATAATTGTTCAAAAATACCTTCTGTTAAGTAAGGAGCACCTCGATGTAATTGTTTCTGAATCAATATTAATACTGTCTATTATGGACTGAAAGTTTATGGTATCCTCAAAATTCATACATTGAAATCTTAAATGTGATGGCATTAGGAGATGGGGCCTTTGGAGGTAATTACTTCATGAGGGTGAAGCCCTCATGAATGACATTAGTGCCCTTATAAGGAGAGACAGAGAGCTCATGGCCTCTTTCTACCCTACAAGGCTATAAAGAGAAAATAACACTTTGCAAACAAGAGGGCCCTCACCAAAATTAGACCAAGCCTGCACTCTGATCTCAGACTTCCAGCCTCCAAAATGGTGAAAAGTAAATTTCTTTTCTTTATAATGTATGTAGTCCATGGTGCTTTGTTACAGTGATTAGGAGACTACTAGAGTATTTAGGGATGATCAGCATCGAAAGTCAGTCAAAAAATAAAGAGTTAAAGCTTCCCTGAAATTTAAAGTGAGTCAGTGTAGCAATATGATTTAATTTGTAAAAGTTAATTAAGGCTCAAGTTTACATAAATATAGATGTGATTCATGTTTGGCAAGGGTAAAATTTAATTATAGAAATTCCCCCACATTATCTGTCAAATAATCCATCAAGGTCAAGCATATGTAGCTTTAAAAAAAAAAAAAGGATATCTAAATATCCTCTTTAGAACCACAATAATGTTCTATCTTCAAGGAAGCAATATCATAAAAAGGAGCCACAATTTCATTGTCAATGTGTCTCCTTCTAAGAAGGCTGACTTTTTGGAAAATAAACCGAAGTAAAGCAAATTCTCTTCTTCCTTAAACTCATTTGCTTTCTGACACCCCATCCTCAGCAGCCATGAACTGTCCTTTTTTCTCAACCCACAAATAAAGAACAAACACTGTGGTCTTTCACCTACAAGCTAAACTTGATGCAGTACCTAAATCCTTCCTCATTAGGGTAAGAAATACATTCATATCCTTAAAAGTGTGAGGCTTAAAAATTGACTTGACAGTTTTAAATGAAGCAGTTGGTATGTCCAGGAGGAATGAATGAAGTTGCTGCCTTCACTTCATCTATATGTTTGCTTTACTTCCTGGTTTCTGCTTACAACTACAGTTTCATTCTAGAACTAAATCTTTTCTCTGGACTCAGATGTCTGACATCTGTATTGCTCTTGCAAGCCACACCTTCCTTAGGACTAAGCCTTTTGGGTGTAACCAGTCTATGTTATGCTGCCAGACAGTTGACATCAAGTATCACGGTTGCTTAAAGATAGCTAATGTTCATCTCATTGACCAACTCAAAATTCCATTGAAAAGCAAGTTGATTTGACACAAGTCTCTGAACAATAATTATATTAAGTCCCCTTCCTTCAGGCCAAAGGTCAATCAGCTCTCCCCTGCTCCCCTCTGTAATTAACTTTACTCTCTTTTCCCACTCTCCAAACATTATAATTCAACTCTGGTTCAACCTACTCAAATGGTAAGATGACATTTCACAGACTAAGTAAGGACCAACCATGAGAAAGAGTAAGGCCATAGACCCTGGAGTCCATTTTCTCCAAAATCCTATGTGGATATTTAATTCACTCTATTCTAAATCTGTGTAATAAGAGCAATTATATTTATTATCCCACCTGGAGTGCTTAAGGGCTTTACTCAATGCTTTAAAAAAAATAATGTGTTCTTCAAACAAAAAGTGTTTAGAAAGTTCAAAGGATCAATATTATAAAGAAAATTTCAGGTCAATTTGTAAGTCCTTTTTAACTAACAGTCAAAGAATTACTTTATAACGAATTTATTATTAAAGCAAAACATTTTTTCAGATTTTCTAGAGCCTACATCTTTCTTTTAATATTTATTTTACTCTTCTAAACAGACACTTACAACACATTTCCCCCAAATAACAAATAATTACATTTAAGAAAAAGAAGCATGTTCTTCCCATTTTACTATTCTACCTTTCTCTTTACCTGAAACATATGACCATATTAAAAGAATCAGAAAAAAAAGATGCTCAATTTAATTCTAAAAAAGTATTTAAATTAAATAAAATCAAATGTCTTTATTTTCATATCTTATTTTGTAATTTTGAATTGGACCTTAATTTTCCTTTTATTTTAAACTGAAATATTTATTTCTAATGAATATGGAGTTATATATTAGCCGTTAAATTTCAAATATCATTTTTTTTTATTTTTAATAGGCTTTAATGCTTAAATTTAAGTTGGCTTCATATAATTCTTTACTTCTACTACAACACTTTTCTATACTTCAGGTATATTGATTTTCTTTAATTGGGCAAGTTCTAAGCTATCATTTCCCAGGCAAAATTTCTACAACCAAATATTACCTCTACCATAGCAGTATGTCTTTCTCAAAGATTTGCTGTTTCTGTTTGATAATCCTAAGTATTAACAATGTTACCTAGCACAGTTCTACAGAGGTAGTCTGATTTTTTTTTTTATAAAGAGTGAAAACTAAACTACAAAGAACGTTAACCACTGAAGAAAATAAGAGGTTTTTAAATAGTAGAACTGTTGGCTGAAACACTTTGGGTAGAAGTGTTTGGGTAGAAAATAACATTTTTCCAAGATGCTGTGATATTTTGTGCTAATATTTCACACCTAAGGTGTTGTTTTCTTCATGCAGAGGCAGCAATCGGTTGGAAAATAAAGACAACACAAACTAACACATTTTTTTAAGAAACTTAAGACTTAAGCTAATTTGCTACATGGTGATTAATGCTTTAATCAAGATTCTTGGGTTTAAAAATTAATCATTTCTTCTACCGAATATGGGATTTATGTGGATGGAAAAATGCTATAAATCAAAAGGAGAAACATTGGAACATTTAGACATTCTATACATTATTAATTTTTCAAAGAATCCTCTGTCCACTTTTCCTTTGGAATCTCTCCAGCTGAAAATCCAGTCTGCTATTCAGGAGTTACATTGCTATGAGTAACTTGTTTAACTTCTCTAGCCCTTTTGTCTTCCGTACTTATAAAGTGATATTAAAAATGGTGAATTGTTTCTTCCTCTTGTTAGCAGAAGAAGCATAGTCACTTGGGAAGGGTCAAGGAAATAAGGAAATTTATTCATCAGAAGCTGTTATTATAACAACCTGCATGTAGCCCCAAAGAATACAGAGTCCAGTGTTATCTTGGGATAAAGTTCTACCAGAATGCAGAAAAGGTAATGGAAATGGTAGGGAGGTGATAGATATATGTATTCTAATCTCCTCTAGGTGAATAAAATGCCCAGAGCAGGGAGATAAGTTAAATATATTGAGTTAAAAGTCAGCAGTGAAAATGGAGCTGGAGGCCAATATATTGTCAGAATTTCTGGAAAGAAACTACCTCACAAAATACCCCCCAGTGTGCATGTGCACACGCGCGCGCGCGCACACACACGTAAATGGGGCAATGCAGCAAATCACAAACAGCAGTGTAGCACAGTTTATTTTGCCAGAACATCTTGGTTCCTATATAAAGTTTGTTATTCATAGATTTACATGTGCCCTAGACAAGGATGCAAGTAACTAAGGTAGCTGATGTTGCTTTATAGTGAAAATATCCATGGAGAATTCTGAGGTGAGGGGTGGGGTGGAGGACATGTATAGGATAAGCATTGAGGACTCTTTGGCTAAAGATTAGTCACATTGTCAGTCTAAATTACATAAACCATGACCAATAAAATGACAGGCTCCCATTAAAAAGATGCCCGTGACCTTGTTGAGAAATGACAGCTCAAGGTACACAAGCTATAGATTGAAGTATTGGCTATCAGCAGGGAAAAAAGAACCTAAATGTATCTGTAAGAACCTCATGAGCAGATCTCAAACTCTCTTCTTTCCAAATGTTATCTCATCATAAAGCATATGATGTCTTTAGCCTGTCCTCCTCAAACAGGCCACTGGAAGAGCTAGAGAAGAAAGAAAAGATTCAAAAGATTACATTGGGGTTTCTAAAGAAACTACTTAAATGTTGAGGTTAAACTGATGTAACTTTTCCAAATGGGAATAAATTTTCTTTTGAACCATTCCCATTTTTTAGATATATGAAAGTTTTATAAAGAAGGAGCCATCAGTTATATTTTTAAAAAAAGATAGTTAATTAGATGAAAAATTAGACAAAAAAATTAGGTAGTTAATATTTACAATTCTAAATATAATAACTAAAATTTAGATGACCCCATTATACTTTCCTTTCAGTGTAGTTAGGGCAATAAAATTAATTAACAATTAAATGAAACATGTGATGTGTCTTACCACAGCGTCTATGACTTACCAGTCATTCAGTTGATAGTAGCTTCTATTATTATCAGATGACTAGAAAGATAGTCTCTTAGAACCCTTCCTTAGACATCCTTCTACTTTTCACAAACTCATCTCTGCTTTCTGATGATTCTATCATATCACTGGAATGTGGCTACCCATGTGCCATACTTCATGCCTATCATATGGACTGTGGACCACATAGTGCAATCACATGCTGGCACAGGAGGAAATTATAAGTAGAAACTTGATAAAAAGAACCTAATGGCTATTAAATAGATTCTTAAATGACATTTTAAAAACCACATGAGTTAGAAGATCTAACATTTAAGTTCATAAGCTACAAATTGGCAGCACTGTACAAACAACATGGTGAGGTTTATAACCTTGATATATCAAGGTCTCACAATTGTGTCCATGTCCACATGTGGTGGTGTCATACTGAGTAGTCTTTATTACTGATATTGTATGTTTTCCTGTGCCATTGCAAGAATGTTAGAGCTTGAATTAGAGCAACAAACACACTTTCATAAATTTCTTGTAAATCTTGGCAAGAATGAAAGTGAAATCAGGTACTTATTAATAAAAGCTTGAGGATAATGCCATGAAGAAAATGGTAGTGTGTAAATGGACTAGATTTTTTTCTGAGGGAAAAGAAGGGAACACTGATGAAAAAAGGTCATCAGGGCCAGTACTGAGCAGAACTGTTGAAAACAAAGCAAAAATTCATCAAATTATGAGTCAGAATCATCAGCTGACTGTGAGAAGCATAGCAGATAAAGTAAATATCAATATTAACTAAAAATCTTGGCTAAAAATTCATGTCTCTTTCATCATGACAATGCCTCAACTCACAGCACTACCAGTGAGGGAGGTTTTAACAGGTACCCAAATAAATGGATACCACCACATGTGGACATGGACACAATTGTGAGACCTTGATATATCAGTAAATTATAATATCTTCTTTACTTACCTGAATTGGCTTCCAATGACATTTTTTTAAATCAGAAGTTAAAGGAAATATTGATAATAGGACATTTTGGTAATGTTCATGACATCAAGGGTAATATAACTATAGTCTGATAGGCATTCCATAAAAAGAGTTTCAAAATTCCTTTGAATTGTGGAATTATCAGATGACTAGAAAGATAATGTTGGTGCATAGCTTCCCAAGGGGAGTGCTTCAGACATGGTCATAGTGATATCCAGCAATGAGTTGTGTAGCACATTTTCTAGGATGAGTTTGTAAACTTAATTGTCAGACCTTGGTATTTATGTTTATCATAAATAAACATATGTATTTATGATTGGGCATAAAAGAAATTTCCAGGACCAGAAAGAAAATTATCCTACATCACCACCACCTCAAGCACACCTCCCACGAGACACAGAAGAAACTTGAGACACTACACTGAACAAACATCCCACTAACACTGATGCATTTGGTCTGCATCGTAGATAACTGTAATCTTTGCGAGAGTGATGAGAGAGTGTTCATGTTCAACTTTCCAGTTGTCCTTCACACCAGTCCCAGGAGACAGGTATGCCCCATCAATATCTTCCATAGCAAAAACAAAGCATGCCTTGAACATATCTCAGCACCTATTTACTGATTCTTCCACGTCCACTACAGCTCATGAGGGAATACTGGTGGACCCACTCCCTCGGGGATCTATTAGTTCTTAAGTCATGATTTTGTAATGTTTCTCTGGGGAATGCATGGGGAAGCTCATTAGGCAAATCTACTGTTTAAAAGTATTGACAGTAACATTGTCTTTTTATATAGCAGAGTATTATTGAGTATAACAGAAGTTTTGTATCTGTGGTTTGTTTTGGACAACAATAACTGTTACTTAATTTTTGTTATTGAAAGTATGCTTTTGGTGTGAATTTATAAATAATGGTTACAATATGTACCATCTAGGTGATGGGCACTTATCACTTAGACTCAAACTGTACAAAAGCAATTCATGTAACAAAACATTGTACCCCTGTAATGTTCTGAAATAATAAACAAACAAACAAACAAATAAATAGATGTGTACTTTGGGGAGGAATGGTTTAAAGGTTTATAAGATTTAGATTGCAAAAATGATTGCTTCCTCCTGTGATCTGCTTCCTACAACATTCAGAAAGCCTCCCTAAAAGAGCCACTGAGGTGCCAACAATGCAAGAAGTCCCCCTAAGCATATTAGAAGCACTTGTGATAATTAAATTATTTGGGAAAAAAAGAGCTATGTTAACCCTTTTCTATGGAGCCCAGTAGCCGTATGGATCCCTCCTAGTGGCCACTTTGTGACACACAAAACCTCTTATTATAGTTTTAAAGTACACCCGACATTGTGCCAACATTTCTATGATTATTAACTTGGATTTTCAAATACCTGATTTCTAGGAAAAGCTGTCTTAGGAAGGTAGACACAGCATTTCATTTATGTACAATTACCTTCTCTTTTCCATATTAATACAACAAAGCTGATGTGATATATGTTTTGCAATACATCTGTTAGTTCCCAGTGTGGTTCTCATGACCTTCATTCTCCCTAACACAACCCTGATTAGTTTAAGCCCCAAAGTGCATGTCATTTCCCTTATAACTGCTATTGGTCTAGGAGTAAGCACACAATCAAATAGGCCAATCAAGCTTAGTGAACAGATTGATACTGTATGCGTGAAGAAGAAAGCCTGATGGAAATAGGCACTTTCTGGCCCTGCTGCAGACTTATTGTGATGATTAATGTGTCAGTTTGACTGGGCTTGGTACCCAGATATTTAGTGAAACACCAGTCTAGATATTACCATGAAGGTATGTTTTAAGATAATTGACATTTAAATCAAAAAAATTTGATTAAAACAGAGTACCCTCCATGATTTGGGTAGGTCTTATCCAACCAGTTGATGGCCTTAAGAGGAAAACACTTCCTTCAAAGTAAGAAATTCTGCCTCCAGACACCTTCAGGCTTGAGCTTCAGCATTTCTCCTTCCTTAGGAAGCTTTTCCTTCTGCCCAGCACATTTCATATTTTCCACATCTCACAATGTCATAATTCATTTCCTTAAAATACATCTCTCTCTCTCTCTCCCTCCCTCCCTCCTCCCTCCCTCTCCGTATATGCATGCGTGTGTGTGTGTGTGTGTGTGTGCATGTATATACACATATACATATATATGAGTGTATATATATAAACATACACACACACCATATCTGGTGTACACACACTAATTATATTGGCTCTGTATCTCAACAGAAATTTGACTAATAACACACTGACCAAATGGGACTATCTGGAGGTAGAGCCCAGAAATCAATGGTTTTAAGAAGTGGAAAATTCCAGGTAATTCTGATGTACCTGAAGTTTCAGCTGTACTATAAAGCTCTACTTTATTGTATCACATTGACAACTCAGTGGGAGAAGTTTGAAATTACACTGTGATATACTTGCATCCTGTCTATTTAGCTAAGATGAAACTGTGTTTCCCAGAATTCCTTAAGTGGTTCCAGGTTATGGTGGGCCACAGACACAACAGAATTCTTTGTCATATGCTCTGAAGCTTGGCGTAAGGCACAATTACTGCAGCCCCTCCCCCCCCTCCACTTCGTGGCTTATCTGCTGGACCACCTAAGTGGCATGTGCAGCTGCCAAACTCATAGAAATTGCACTCCTGGATCTTCCATCTGGTGTCCCAACATCTAGGGCCATGCAGCCATTTGCCTGCTTTTCCTGTAAGTCAATCTCCTCATTGACACGAAAGGCCTGAGGTGTTAGAAACTGAAGCAAGCTCTAGACCATGCCATGGCTTCCTGCTTACTCTCACAGGCTGTGGTTTGTCCTTATGTTTTCCCCATCACGTCCTTCTTCTTTTTGCATATGAAAAACAACAGTCAACTCTTTAATCAGCTCCCACAATTATGCAAAGTAGAATCCTTTTAATTAAAAATCCCTATTCCCACTCTTATGAAGGTTCCATTTCTCTGACCAAATCTTACAAATACATAATAGAATGAGTTACCATTATTATGCCTTTATTGTGAATGCTTTTTAACAATAAAGTCAGAAAGATGAGAGCATTGAAACTTTTTGCTTTTAATAAACTCATTCTCTACATTATTTCAGCCAATTTAGTGTACATCTGGCTCTTAAATATTTACAACAGACAATCGTTTGTCTTCCTTAAAGTATCTCTCTTGCTATTGATTTTTATGTTCAGATTTCTTTTTCTTTTATGTCACTACCTTTCTTTTTCTATGCTTTTGGCCATTGTTCTTGTCCTTCTATCTTCAGAGACTGTGAATAATCCTTTTCCTTTATTTCCTATCTTGAAGATACAGAACTTCTCTTGACCATGACTCCCCAGAGCATTCACTTTCTAAATGGCATCAGTTTGTTTTTAAAACTTTCTTCCATTTTTATCATCTGATCCTCATTTATTTTCATGGCCTTTCTTCTCATTTAGTCTAGACTTCTATTTTTGTTGAAACATTACATTGAGACCACAGAGAAGGCTCCAAATACAAAGAGACTTTAACATAAATAATTTTAAAATTGGTGTACATATATTTTCAGTAATAATTTTCAATGACCTTGATTTTTAAATGTTACTGGAACTTTTGCATTTCACTTAAAATAGAGAAATTTCAACTTTCTATTTCTAAAATATTATCTAGCTTATAATCTAAAATTGCTAGTAGATGCCTTATGTTTTTAAAAGGACTTATGATGTACCTTCTACACTTAGAAAGTAATATAGCCAAAGGGGATTTACCTGTTTATCATTTGTAAGTCAACTGTGGCAAGATTCATTTGTAATATTTAGTCATTATTAGGTGTCTGTAATTAACTTCCTAGAATAACTTTCCTTCATTTTCGTAAGTCCTGCTTTTTTCTACTTTTTGTAGCCAGTTATTAGTTATATTAGTAGATGATCTCTCTTGGTTCCTCTCGTTCTGAGATACTATAAATCTGTAAATTATGTAACATAGTATCATACTGTATTACATTATAGCATAATGTGTTATGCCATACTATACTGTATTAAAAATAAAAATTATTTTTTTTTTTTGCCAAATGACTTAAAATCCATTTCAGTCATTCAGGAATGTATTAAAATACTTAAGTGAAAATCATATGGCTTTTAATACTTTCCATAACCAAATAAGACCAACTGCTTGAAGATAATACATTCAGAGCAGAGAGAGGGACACGGCGGTCTCAGTGTGTGACACATCTTGTACCCTCAATGAATCCCCAACCACAAATTTTTCAGGAAAAAAAAAAAGAAACTCCAATTAGAAACACTTAAATAAAAACCAGCCATATGGCTAAACAAAATATCCTCTGTTAACACAATAAAATGTTATATAGCTATTAGAAAAAAAAAGAAGATAATACAATCATTACTTTAATGATTGATAGGGGGAAAAAATAGGCTTAAGGAAGATAATTTATTCATCCTCAAGGCTAAGAAAATTTAGAGATTTTAGTTGTGTTAGTGACCCCATCATGATACTTCTATGAAATCAGTCACTGAGATGGTCAAATCAACTTGAGAAAAGTAGATTCGGTACTGATTCATAGATGAGAAAGGTTTGAATTTCATAATAAGAATGTGGTTGGTCATTGTGGATTGCCTCACAAATGATCAATTTAAACTAGAAATCTTTAACATCTTCATCTCACCTTCCCCAAGTTGTTTGTCATTTTCATAGCAGAGATCCATCTGGTACAGTGTGCTTGTATCTTCTGCATACACACATACACAGTATTCTGTAGGAACGATTTCAACTATCTTTATAATTCAACTATCGTAATAATTCTTATCACTCTGCCACTTCATTTACTTAAGACCAAACTTAATATCTTGCAGAAACCAGATTTGTAGGTTCACAGGAATGAATTATAGATACTGATTAGTTTACTTTTATCTCCGAAAAGTTCATCTATCTTAATTCACCAAAGAATTAAGAATCTGTTTTTTACATTGCATGTAATAATTTAGAAATGGGTATATGTAGAATACCCTTTTTAAATCCCCAGTCAAATAAGGAGGAAAGAAATGTTGCATCCAAGTGTTGGAATGTCATTGTGCAGTCCTCAATACTTCCGAGGACATGTCTTCTCAATGAATACAAATTGCTAAGCCTAAGAAAAGGCTTATGTAGACTAATTGCTTAAGCAAACAAAAGCTCTGTATTAAAAATACAAAATAAAAAAATTAATTATAGTGAAAGGAACTTTTGCACCAAATACTTTCCTATTTATATTTTGTCTGGAATGTGCTAATTTATTTAAAAATAGGTGAGCTTACCAAGCCCTTTATTCTATACTGTTACTTGTATGTCTGAAACTGTGCTATAGGTTAGAAGTATTCAGAGATATATAGGAAATGTTTTATTACACAATAAGATTTGAAACAAAGCTTTCTTCACTGTCTCAAAATTTCACCTAAATCATCAAACTTTAGGACAAGTGACAGATACCTTCAACTTTTCTAAAGAAGCGCTAAACACACTCCCATAAGACCTACTTATGGGAGGTCTAATTAGCCCCTAAAGGGGGGTTAATCTACTCCATCAACTTGACTCCTTCCTCATTCAAAATAAGAGAAGGCTGGAGATTCATGGAGATAATATCCTGAGGAGAGAGGGTTAGAGGGTAGCTGAGTCTGAGGGGGTGGATAACTAAGTTTTCCCTCAGACCAAAGTAGCAGCCTCTGGTGAAAACACCCCACTAATAAAGTCTACATGATGGGAGAGATAACCATCTGTGCCCTCAAATGGGAGCACCTGAGGGAGCAATGAAGGAGAGTAACCAGAAAACGTGGCACACTCATCAGAAAAGAAGATGTAGCAGGAAAGGAGTAGGAAAGTATGTACTTGACCCAATACATAGCACACAGGGGTTGGCATGTTTCTGGTACAATGGGGAAAGGGAAGGCATAATTACCACAACAGGAATCACACGCATCTTCCTCCAGAGACTTCTTCCTTTGACCCAGAGGATGCCAATGGACAGGTTAGAACCAATCTGCAAATGGTGGATGAAGAAGAAGGCAAGAGATGAACAATAGCAACAACAAAATCAGACCCAGCTACCCTTCTCCATCACCGCTCCTCCTCTCACCCTGGGCCTGATCTGTGGGAGGCTGGAAGGAAGAGACTGGGATGGGACCCAAGATGGAAGTTTAAGTTGGCCCTCGAACTAGCCTCAGAGATAGACGTTACCAGGCAAGCTATAAGATGGCCCTGAAATGCCAGCAATTCAGATAAAAGAAGAATCACTGTGTCTGAATAAAAATAACAGAGATCGTTTTAGGATTCTGTCCTGCGAAGGTCAATCCATTCAATATATCAATTATACCTAAAATGTCAACAGTGCTCATGAAGCTTCTATATCAAAGAAAACAATTGGTCCCTCATCTATCGTAGGTATCTAGACAGGCACAAAGGCAATTTAGAGCATTTTATTTCACCACCAAATTTTAATGATAGATCCATGAAAACACACAGGTGCAAACACATAAACATACACGCAACTTTTTGACAAAAATATAAAATTGTTCATGTTCCAAATTCTCACTATTGGGTACATTAATTACGTGATTATGTGTAGATTTTTATTGGATATTGATTCTACTTCAATAAAGCTAGAAAAAATTGTGTAGGAAAATAGAGTTTTAGTCATGGAAATTTGTCCTACCATATTGTCACTTTGTGAACATTTATGTCTCCTGTGCCATGAAGAGCCAAGGTGAATGTTAGAGAAATCCACGCTGACACTTCCTGCTAGCTATTTTTCACAATCACTTCTAACACTCCTGAGAAGACAGATAATTAGACTGAGCTGAAAGAGAAAGAGAAAGAAAGAAAGAAATCTGACTGGCCTACAACAGATGTTAGATTTAGTAAAATGGTAAGTTATAGGGCTTTATACCTAAGCTATAAAAGTTATGGAATGAATATAGTCATTTATTCTTTCATTCAAAAATACTCTGAGTTCTTAATGTGTGAGAGTACTGTATTTTATACTTAAAGAAAAAAAGACAGCATCTCCTCATCTTAATAATTGTGTAACTTTGAAAAAAAAATGCAGTGCACATAAGTAGTCATCAAACACACACACACCCATGAACATTGAGAGGGTTTGTTCTAAAGATGTTTGGTGATCTAATGATGCAGAGAAACTAGGGTAATAAGTGACTTGTGCAGAGAAGATAAAATCACTAAACTAAATCCTCAAAGATTAGAAACCACCCAGGCAAAAAGGGATAAGGAGGATTAGGGATGTGGAATTATTTTCAGGTGAATGAAGAGCATATTTAAGAATAGATAATT
>CAUYQV010100794.1:0-11207 GCA_963574575.1 Galagoides demidoff
ACACTTAGAGAACTAAAAATAGACCTGCCATTTGATCCTACAATTCCTCTACTAGGTATATATCTGGAAGACCAAAAATGACATTATAACAAAGATATTTGTACTAGAATGTTCACTGCAGCCCAATTCATAATTGCTAGGTCATAGAAGAAGCCCAAGTGTCCATCGACCCACGAATGAATCAATAAATTGTGGTATATGTACACCATGGAATACTATGCATCCCTAAAGAAGGATGGAGACTTTACCCCCTTCATGTTTACATGGATGGTGCTGGAAATTATTCTTCTTAGCAAAGTACCTCAAGAATGGAAGAAAAAGTACCCAATGTACACAGCCCTACTATGAAACTAATATTATAGCCCAAGAATGTGAGGAAAAGGGAGAGGGAGGAGAGGAGTGAGGGGAGGATGGATGGAGAGAGGATGGTTGGTGGGATCATGCCTATGGTTCATCTTATAAGGGTATATGTGAATCTTTCTAAATGTAGAATATAAATGTCTTAACACAATAAGAAAATGACATGAAGGCTATGTTAACCAGTTTGATGAAAATATTTCAAATTGTATATAAAAAGAGCACACTGTACCCCATGACTGTATCAATGTACACAGCTATGATTTAATAATATATATATTTTATTATATATTTATTATATATATAAATATAATATATATTTATTATATATATATTTAATAATATATATATGATTTAATAATATATATATATAATTAAGGAAAAAAAAGAATCACAACTATGCAAAGCTCATCTACTTGTAGAAAGCATTACATAGCACACAAAAATTATTTATGTATTAAGGTTTATGTGACAGTTAAATAATAATAATTTGATAACTCCAAGATTACCAGTGACACTGCATGGATATACCTAAAATAGTAAATATGGCTGGGTTTGGTGTTGGTTCACACCTTTAATCCTTCACTCTGGGAGGCTCAGACAGGTGGATCCCTTGAGCTCAGGAATTTGACCTGATCAAGACTGAGACCCCATATCTAAATAAAACTGTCAGGACCTACTACTGACACCACTTGTCAGAGCCAGCTTCTAACACCACTTGTCAGGGCCCAGGACTGGCCAGGTCTCGGGCCCGGCTTAGGTAGGTTCTGGATGCGGACCACTAAGCTACCTTGCTCAGGAACAGTTTCTCTTATGTGCTTGAAGGTTATCTACTTTAGCTGGAGAGAGAGAGTCTTAGAGCAAGTAAAGCAATCTTCTTAGAACAGATAGATTTTAGTCTTTAGTAGAGCTTGGTAATCTTCAGCAGAGAGATGCTGTGCTGGCGTTCTGCAGGCGGAGGAGGAGTCAGAGTCAGAATAAGTGTGTTCGTGATAGAATGCACAAGCTTTTTGACTGCCTTCTACTCCAACCTAATAATAAGGCTGATCTCGTGCTTCTCAACATCACAGGTGTAGAGACTGCCAATTCACCAATGCTCTCATCTCGTGAGCTCTCTCATGCTTGTTGGAACTACATTTCTCTCCATGCCCTTTTTTCACCAAGGTGTTCCATTACAGGTATTTCCTATAACTGTCACTCCTCCTAGCCATAGGCTATACGGCCTGCTACATAAAAAAAAAAAAGAAAGAAAAAAAGAAAAAGAAAAGAAAATTAGTAAGGATAACTTGAAATCAATGTTACTAAGGTATCACTGGGAGAGTTTATCTAAAAAGGAAAAAGGGTGCTATTAGGGTTCAGAAAACAGCACCCCAAAGCGAAAGCTCCCAGGGCTACAGTCATATTTGGCTGAGAATAATAATAAATTAATGTAGACTTTTTCCCCATTAACTTGATCAATAAATGATTTTAGGCACCAAATAAAAAAATTCTATTGGTAGGTAAAGTGGAAATTAAATTCATATTAAAGAAACAAAATTTTTGACTATAAAATTAATGTTTGTTACTGCCTCTTTTTGGCAGGGAGGTACTGAGGAGAGACAGGGTCTTACTGCTTCCCAGGATGGAGTGCAGTAGCATCATTATAACATACGGCAGCCTCCAACTTCTGGGCTCAAGTGATATTCAGATTCTGAAGCAAATGGGACTATTGGAGCATACCGCCATGCCCATGTAATTTTTTTTTTTTTTTTAATATTTGGTAGAGATCAGGTCTTGGCTATGTTCCCCTGTGACCTGAAGAAATTCTCCCAAGAAATCCTCCTGCTCTGGCTGGGATTAAAAGCATGAGTGACCATGCCCAGCCTCCAACCTGCCTTTTAAAAATTACTATAAACTAGGGTGGTGCCTGTGGCTCAAAGAGTAGGTTGCTGGCCCCATATACTGGGGGGTGGGGGGGTGGTTTCAAACCCTACCCCAGCCAAAAATGAAAAAGAAAGAAAGAAAAAATACTATAAGCTAGGTATGATTTCTAGATTCGTCTAGATTTATTTAAAAGTGTTATAACAGTATTATTTTAAAAATTCAAAATTTTTAATATTCTGGAAATTATATCAATTCCAACTATTTAACTCAAAATTAATATAATTTAGCTACCAATAAAAATATGTGAAGGAATCATTCATATTAATAATTATCTTAGCAGTAAGAGAGGAAAAACGTTTGAATATTATTCTCTTATCTAAGGAGATGAGAGAAGACTTTTCTCTACTGCCAAAATGTATAAGACGTAGAGCACTTTTCTTAGACCACTTTTCCTTGAGAAAAATGCGTGTGTTTGAGGCCAGGTGTGAGGCTCATACCTATAATCCTAGCATTCTGTGAGGCTGAGGCTGGGGCTTTGTTGAGTTCAGAAGTTCAAGACCAGTCTGAGCTAGAACTAGACCCCATCTCTAAAAATATCTGGGCATTGTGTTAGGTGTCTATACTCTCAACTCCTCAGGAGGCTGAGCCAAGAGAATCGTATGAGGCAAAATGTTTGAGGTTTCTGTGAATTCTGAAGCCTTGGCCCTCTACCCAAGGTGACTGAAGTGATACTCTATCTCAAAAAGAGATAAAAAGGACAAAGAAAATATGCATTTGTGTAAAAATCCTTTCTCTGTCTCTTTGATTCAAATGCGAACACTTTAAAAACCTAAATGAGCATATTGCCAGCATATTAATCCGAAAATTTTTTTTGTAAGGTATTAGAATAATAATTTTGAAATAGAAACATCAGGAAGGATAGCACTCTCTCATTTCCCTGTCACTGTGAGACCGAGTGTTTAGCCTAGGCTTTTTGCCAGAATTTTTTTCTTTTTTTTTCATTCTCTCTCTTTTTGATAAAAGCAAACAAACTAGGTCAGATGGCTACTCCAATTACTACATGAACTTAGGATGAACTGGCAAAGACCGTGTCACAAATGGACTGTCAGGTCCTCTTATGTGAGGACAGGTTGTCATTAAACTTGAGAATGTGCATATGATCGGCTTGGCTCTATAAAAAGATGGGTTTTCCTTCTGTTTTGCAATCTCATTAGTGGATTGCCTACGATATCCATTACACTATGATTAAATCTCTATTCAGCAATAAAACTATAGTAAGACAGAAAATTTTTCTCTTTTTTTATACATTTGTGGAGAAGATTTTCTGAGTTGCTGTGAGAGTTTGTTCTTAATTTCTCCCCCAATACCTACAAAATATAGAGATCTTTGGACATGAGTTAAACAGTACACAGGTGAATTCAGAAGGAAGACTGGGAAATTATTGTCTTATTATAGCTAGCTGAATGGTTTGATTTCTTTGAAACTTTCAAGAGAACATACTGAAAGTGAAAATTCGAAAAGGATTTCTTTAAGCTTGCCAAACTCAGTCCCTGAATGTCTAAGAAATTAAAATACTTCCTGCAGGAGGAGAAACAAATAGTAATTTACATTGCCTAAAAGCCCTGGGGTGTGCAGCTATGCACAACACCATTATCCCAAATCTTGATATATTACCTGGGATGCACATATCTGCATGTGACAGACAATGAGGAAGGCTCTGGATGCAACGAAGGAAGTAACGCATTATTAGAAACTTACATCATTTTCCAAGGATGACTAAGTACAAATGTCTTTAGAGGAGTCCTTTGGAATTGGGATAGAGCACACTGTCAACAAATAGGAGCTTGAAACATTATTTCAACTTTTAGGAGAGTTAAAAATACATCATTGAGGCCAATTATTGTGATTCAATGACTAAGTAGTTCATTGGAAGGTTTTACATAGATAAACCGAATAGCAGTGGAGGTCAGATTCATGAATAGCTAAAAGAAGTTTGGTGAAGATAATCATGTTCAGACACATAGATTAGAAGATGCTTTATAGGGAAGATACAGAACAATGTTCAAGCAAACACTCTTCCGGTCCAGTAAGGGATAAAGAGATGAAAGACATTTTTTTTTTTTTAAACAGGGAATACACAGGAGAAAAACTATGGCAACATAATTAATTGAGTCATTAACCATGACTGTTTCCCCTAGGCAGAGGGTCTCAACCTGTGGGTCACGACCCCTTTGGGGGTCGAACATCCCTTTGACAGGGGTCATCTAAGACCAGCCTGCATATCAGATATTTACATTATGATTCATAACAGTAGCAGCATTATAGTTATGGAGTAGCAACGAAACTAATTTTATGGTTGGAGGTCCCCACAACATGAGGAACTGTATTAAAGGGTCGCAGCATTAGGAAGGTTGAGAACCACTGTGAGAATGAGAGGTGATATTTGCCAGTGATTGAGAAGTGATATTGATACCAGATTTTGATACTGGATTTCTAGGCTCTTGGTCTTGGTGGTTCGAAGAATGAAGAGATGGACCACAGGATCAGCAGTAAGTTAGGTTTTATTTAACAAGTGTTACAGCTCTCAACAAAGAACCAAACCTCCTTGCTCTCCTGCTCTCTTGGAGGTCTGTGTTTGGGCTCTTTGCTTAGGGGCTTATATAGTGGCAGTTGTACAATGAGCTTTCGGGTCTTGAAAACAGACCAATCAAGAGCAGGTTTTGAAAATAGACCAATCAGGGACGCACTGGAGGAATTGACTTGCCAGAAGTCCCAGTGAGGAGACAGCAGGGCTCCAGTATCTTCCCCCTGTTCCTGTGCACTGAATTCCTCCATTTGCCTCAACAGCAACAGGTCCAGGGACAAGGTGGTTGTCTTGGTGCCACCTTGTCCGGTATCAATATTACATCACCTTTCCAAAAAGATGGCCAGGGATTTGTGTTCTTGACATGACAATCTAATTTGTCATAGAGGGGAAAATCAAAATGCTTTTGCAAACATTCAGGATAATATAGTTTTAGAGCTACATTTAGGGTGGATGGTGTGTGGGAGTAGGCTGAAAAGACTAACTGCGCAGAAAGAGGGAATTCTGAACACGGGAGGATGGCTGATTAACAGAGTAGTATGTAGCTTCCCTCCCTCCACTTAGCACCTCAAATGCAGCAAGATCTATGGAAGGGTTGGCTGTGGAAAAGGGTCACAAAGTGTCAAGTGAGGAAGCCTTAGATGCTCCAAAGAAGTGTAAGGACTGTGGAAATAAGTAAACACATTCCTTTAATTTTGAATCTGTTTGTTTTTAAATGAATCGTGAAGGCTGTGTGATGGCAATCTCAGGGGCAGCCAGATAGATCAAAAACCTTGGTTCTTCCTCCATTTTCCTGAATTATATGACTTCTGAGGATTTCATAATTCTGAGGGATGGAGAGAGGAATTTTAATGAATGGGTATTTAATTTCTTCTGAAAATAGTTCAAGTGGAGCCACACTTAATTATAAGAATGAACAAATGCAGCACTTTTTCTTCTTGTTTTTGCATTTGACCATTGTAAAGGAAGTGCCTAACTCTCAAAGTTGGTATTGCCAGATGTTCCAGATATCTCAGAGATTGTCAAACTTGTCCAATATTGATGGTTTCCTGTACACTAACTTCATCACTGTGAGTAAGGAATCATTGTGATGCCTGTGAAATGGTGAAAACCACTTAGTGGAGATCCAGGAGGAAAGAATCCCATTGTCATCACTGAACAGGTTGCCTCCCAGCTACCTTTCTCTGGGGATCCTTCTCTTGTAATTCTTTACTAAGGAAAATGTTCTTCAACTCCATCCAGGTACATACAAAAGATGTAAAGTCTCCATCATTTTTATGCCTGAAGAGTATTCCATGATATGCATATACCATAGTTTATTAATCCATTCACGTGTTAACAGGCACTTGAGTTGATTCTACAGCAATTGTGAACTCACCTAATCCCAGTGAGAAAAGCCCCTATCACGAAGTCCCAGAGTTACAAATGCCAGCATAATTGTGGAGAGAAGAGAACACTTTTACACTGTTGGTGGGACTGCAAACTAATACAGTGTCTTTGGAAAGATGTAGGGAGAATACTCAAAGAGCTAAAAGGAGACCTTCCATTTGATCCTGCAATCCCATTACTAGGGATCAACCCAGAAAAAAAAAATCATTTTGTAAGGACATTCTGTTTTTTTGTTTGTTTTTTAATAATTAAGTGTGGAGTTTATTTGAACTGAAATCTGAAGGCAACATTCTCATAATGAGTATGTGCACTACAACCCAGGCATGATTGTCATAGGAAATAATACTTCGAAGGTCTTCACGCAAAAAGCCAGAGTGATCTCTCTAATTGTGAATCAGATACTGTGTCTCCCTGATTTAAGCCCTTTTAATGACTTCTACCACTATTGAAAACAATTACCCATGACCCTCATTCATTAATGCATTATTCATTTAGCAAGCTTTTCAAGAACTGTTATGCCTCAAGAAATGTTCCTAACGATAAACAAGGTTAATAAATTGTCCCTGATCTCCAGAAAATTATGGTACACTGGGAATAAAGTAGGAATATAAGCAAATATTTAAGTAAGAAAATATGTAATTAACAGAGATGGAAACAAAATTCCATATAAATAGTTTCAAAACATTAAATATGTAGAAATAGAAATTATTTTTATACGTTATAAATGCACAATAAGTTGGTGCTAAGGGCTCCAAAATAAACAACAAATTAATAGGTAAGAAAGCTGTTGGGAGAGGAAGTTGTCAGTATGGATTATTCTGGATTAGAAAATTGGAAGAGCTTTCTGAGACAGTGTCATTTAAGATAAGATGTGATCTCAATATTCAAACTTCCAGAAAATAGCGTTTTATATAGAACACATGGTTTCATGTAGCTAAAGCAACTAGTCAGCAGAGAAAAACTTTGAGATGTGCCAAGAAACAATGGCTATCAAGTTTACCTTAAAAGCAGTATGCATGGAGAGCAGCAGCCTGAGCTGAAATCAGAAAATGTGTTAAATATTTGATTATGTACTTGTGATACCGGAATTTTGACTTCTCTCCTGGCTGGCTCACCAAATCTGATACTGGACTTTCAGGTTCTTGGTCTCGCGATTTGAAGAATAAATCCACGGACCACAGATCAGTGGCAAGACAGGATTTATTTACAGAAAAAGAATACAAAAACACTAAAGTTTCTAGTAGGGAGAGAAAACCCAAGTCTGGAGAGAAAAGCTCTCTCCATTTTTCTCTCTCTGTCTCTCTCCATTTAGTGGTATATATACATGCATGGGTTCCTTGTATATGAGGCCAGGAAATAAATGGACACAGTCTCCTCTCTGGAGCAAGGTGAATGAATGTACCAATGAATGGACATAGTCTGTTCCCTGGGGCAAGATGAATGAATGTACTCATGAATGGACACAGTCCATTCACGGAACTGAGGCCTAGGAAATGGAAATGAAATTGACTTCGGCATAGGAAATGGGGATCCCGTATTTAGTCATAAGTGTAAATGGGAAGGAGACACCAAGGTGCTCATGTCTCCCCAGCAGTTATCCAGTCTCTTTGGCTACTGGAGCCTCCGGTGGGGGAGGGAGGCTCCCCCCAGCTTGCCTACGCTGCAACTCGCTGGTTCCTCTGCGGACTGCCGCTGCACCAACACTGCCAAGGCGCAGGCGGCGGGTCCTCCTGCCCAGCTTGGCTGAGCTGGCTGGGGCGCCACCTGTCCTGTATCATTTGTTCCTCTGGAATGGGAGATTCATATAAGCAAGAATTGTGCCTTTCTCATTTACTAATTCCTATAAGTAGGACATAATAAGTGAATGCATAGTTTGAAGAGTAAATAAACATTTATTAATTACATGAATGAATGGGTTTTAGTTTGGGGCAGTTACATTTTCAGCTCACTAAAAAGAGAAACAATTTTAGTGTTGGTTTTTATTTTGGAATAGTATTGGACTTTGACTCTCTAAGAGATAAAATTCCATCTTATTGATATTTTAAAGTAAACAAAAAAATTCACAGTATAATTAATCATACATATCAATATTTTACTAAAGTCATAAAAAATTTCATGTGCTATTAGAATCATAAACAAAATGGCTATTTAAAAAGTAGCATAATTACTAAAGAGTCAGAAAAGAAAGAATCCCATCACCAATTCTCTTCTCTTATGAAAGAGATAACATATGTATAAAATCTAAGAATGATCTAGTTATTATTTCACATAGACCAATATCTAATAACCAACAAATACCGCACTGCCCAGAAATCAATACACTTCTACTCAAAACTCTACATTGGTAGAGTTAAAATTTTCATTATTGTAAAAAGTAGTAAACTTTAATTTTTTGATGTTATTAAGGCAAAAGCATAAACTCATAAAGAATTTACTTGAATCAAGTACAACTATAATGTTTTTTGGGAGGAATTAAACACCTCTATTAAGGCCTTGAAATAAAACACTTTTAGAAAATCAATCATTAAAGGTATTTCATATCATAAATACTACATTGAACTTTTTTCTACATTGAATTTTAATTATATAAACTACATATTGAATTAAAATATTTTAAAATTATTTTTGGAATTCAACTACATCTTATGTTAGTGTTGGAAATTCATTCTTATGAATGAGTCGTCTAATTTAATATTATCTGTTGATTCCTCTTACTTTACCTATTCTTCTCATTGCTACCTTAAACTAGCCTAAGCTGTTCTATAAAGGTGTGTATTGAAAATATTTCAATTTATTTGACTCAATCAGCCATGTTTTTAAGCACAGAGGCTTTCTTACTTTTACTTTTAACTAATGTAAGACCATAATATCACCTAGAATACCTTTTCTGAGTTTACTTTATGTTTATAATGTCTACTAAACCTTTTAGTAAAAGCCAAATATTTTGTTATATTTGTATAGCTATACAGGATCACATGCATGAAAGAATCTGAGAAAAATAATAGTAGGTAATGACACTCACTAGTCATAATCTAATGCATTTTCATAAGCTACCTAAAGGCTCAAATGTTCATTTTAGATTTTAGATTGTATAAAATGAAATTTTGGATATCAGTCTTCTTCCTGAAAACTAGTGCAGATGGCCCTCAAATTGCAATTATTTTGACTTAAAGTGGTGTGAAATTTATACACATTCAGCAGAAATCATATTTTAGTAGAGTATTCAATAAATTACATGAGGTATTCAACACTTCGTTATAAAAATAGGCTTTGTGTTAAATGATTTTACTCAATTGTAGGCTAATGTAAATGTTCTGTGCACATGTAAGGTAAATTAAGCTATGATGTTCAGTATGGTAATTGTGTTACATGTGTTTTTGACTTCTAATTTTTTCAATTTGCCTATAGATTTCAAAGCAAGGTTTTGAAGTAGACAGGAACAGCTTGTTCCAAATAACTCAACTTAAAGAAAAAGAGCCTGAAAAAGGAATCAAATTATAGTGCAAAAGTTCTATTATTATTTACTGTCTAGTTGCTTGATTACTTTCTGAGGACAAGCCAGCTTGATGTCCTTTTGGACTTCAAAACACATATAGCTTATGTATGTTTGACCATCTGTAGAAAATGTTGGGTACCAAAAACAGGTAAATCACCCAGACTTTACTAAGTTTCTATTCCTTTCCAATCTTGCTTCTTTTCACTTGGGTTTGTTGGAAACTGCTATGATCCAAATATTTGTGTCTCCCCCAAATTCATGATGAATGGTTTTAGGCAATAGGACCTACTGGAGAGTAATTAGGCTATGGAAGTAAGTCCTGGGACAGTGCCTTTATAAAATAGGTACAAGGGAGAATAGTTTCCCTTTCTACTATATGAAGAGGGGCAGAAAGATATCATCTGTGAGTTAGGAAATAGATCCTTCACTAGACACTAAATCCGATGCCCTGAGACTGGATTTAGTGAGTACAAAACTGCAAGAAGTAAATTTTTATTCTTTTTAAGCCACCCACATTTTGGTTTTTTTGTTATAGCAGCTCAAATAGACTAATACTACAATTTTGACCATAAAAGTTCCAGCAGGATTACAGACTTAAAACAGAATTGAGTATTTTTTTAAATATTGGAATAAATAAGAACATATATCTAATTTTTAAGAAAATTAGAAAAGAAAGGACAGTGGCCTGACACAAAAGGACACGTTTTAGGATAGGCATTGTACACACGTTTAAAGGATAAACAGGAGTTTTAGAAAAGGGAGAACAAATGAGAAAAGAAGAAAATGAATAGAGCCACATAAGTTTTCAAGATAGGATTTGGGGAAAGTTATAGATTTAGGGGGAAATGAAGTCAGAGTCATAATTAGAAAGAAATTAAAAAAGGAGATGGAGCTCAAAGCTGGTGTTAAACTGGTAGACTCACTAGGGTACGAACCCTTGGAGAGGTGTTGGAAAACAAAACAAAATAAAATCAAAAAAGTATCCAATGTACTCAACCCTATTATGAAACTAATTTATAGCTTTCATAAGAAAGGTATAACTCAATTTTAGCTCAAGAATACGGGAAAAGGGAGAAGGAGGGGAGGGGCGGGGGAAGGATGGGTGGAGGGAGAGCAACTGGTGAGATCATGTCTATGGTTTATCCTATGGGGTATATGTGAGTCTTTCTAAATGTAGAATATTAATGACTTAACACAATAACTAAGAAAATGACATGAAGGCCATGTTAACCAATTAGATGAAGTATTTCAAACTGTATATAGAAACAACACACTGTACCCCATGATAGTATTAATGTACACAGCTATGATTTAATAAAATAAATAAATAAAAGTAGAAACAGAGAGGATTCACATATCAAACTAGTCATTGTATTGAAGAGCTTACATTTATGGCTACGAGATGCTGTGTTATATAGGGCAAAGGACAAACAGAAGCATGAAATAATCTAATACAGTAATATGGATCTTAGTGCCATAGACTAAGTATAGTGGGAAGAATAGTGACATCACAGGTAT
>CAUYQV010100796.1:0-34335 GCA_963574575.1 Galagoides demidoff
GGGCGCCTGTGGTCCCAGCCACTTGGGAGGCGGAGGCAGGAGACTCGCTTGAGCCCAGGAGTTGGAGGTTGCTATGAGCTGTGATGCCATGGCACTCTACCCAGGGGGATAGCTTGAGGCTCCGTCTCAAAAAAAAAAAAATAGTTTATGAACAAGAGGCTCTACATTTTCATTTTTCATTGGGTCCTGCATGTTATATAGCTACTTATGCCCTAAAGCCTGAGGGTTCTGGGCACAGACTTCTGAGCCAGATACACAAGAGATGAAGAAATGTACTAGGGGCTTGGCGCCCGTAGCACAGTGGTTATGGCACCAGCCACACGCACTGAGGCTGGCGGGTTTGAGCCTGGCCCAGGCCAGATAAACAACAATGACAACTGCAACAGGAAAATAGCCGGGCATTGTGGTAGGCGCCTATAATCCCAGCTACTGGGAAGCTGAGACAAGAGAATCACTTAAGCCCAAGAGTTTAAGGTTGCTGGGAGCTGTGACACCATGACATTCTACCGAGGGCAACATAGTGAGACTGTCTTAAATAAATAAATAAATAAATAAATAAAAGAAAAAAAAAGAAATATAGTAGGGGCTCAGTGCCCACAGCCCAGTGGTTAGGGCACCGGCCATATTCACTGGGGCTGGTGGGTTTGAACCTGGCCCAGGCTTGCTAGACAACAATGACAACTACAACAAAAAAATAGCCAGGTGTTGTGGAGGGCACCTGTAGTCCCAGCTACTTGGGAGGTTGAGGCAAGATAATCACTTGAGCCCATGAGTCTGAGGTAACTGTGAGCTGTGACACTACAGCACTCTACCCAGGGTGACATAGTGAGACTCTGTTTCAAAAAAAAAAAAAAAAGAAAGAAAGAAAGAAATGAAGTAGGGATGAATTTTTGCTGGGTGTCTTCTCAAAGACAGAAAGCAAATCCTAAATGGAAAGCCAGGTCATGGTTCATCCCTTGCCTCCCTTCTGGAGCCACATCCTAGGCTTCCTGGTAGTACCCCAGAGGCTGGAAGGACCAGGTGAGTGCTCAGGACCAAAGAGAGGAAGAAACTTGCCTAAGATCACACAGCAAGTAAATAGTAGAGCTGGGGTTAGAATAATTATACCAGTTCCTACACACCTAACATTCATGCTAGGCACCCTGCCAAACATTTTATGAGCATTATCTTATTTAATCCATACAACAACCTGCACTTTACAGATGAGGAAGATGAGGCTCAGGAAAGTTAAGGCTCTCTCCCCAGGTCCCCCAGCAAGGACACAATGGTGTCAGACTTGAACTAAGACAGGCTGGCCAAGGAATTGGGAACAAAGGGACCCCAAATGGGAGATGCCGTTTTCTGGATCCTCGCTTCTTTCTGCTGTGTCTCTCTTTGTAAATGTAGCCATATTGCTATTCCTTTTGCTTCCAGCAAGAAAGGGCCTGCCTCCTTTCCCAGCATGCAGAGTACATGTGGGGGCAGCCCAACCCAGGGTAGGAATGCACCACCGACCCTCTGGCCGCTAAGCTATGCAGTCAGGGAATAGTCTGTTTCCCTGCTCAGGTGGGGGATGGTGTGGGGGCTAGGCCTGGAGATACTCCACTGCTCCTTAGGGATTAAGTCCAAGGGCACCCTTGTAGGACAGGGCTGAAACCAGAAAGGTCAGCCCAACCCACATGGGTGTGGATGAGGAGGCCAAGGACACCCTGGGAATGCTGCAGCTGCCTAGATGGGGCTGTCCTGGCAGGGAGTGGTGGACAGGTCTGTGTTATAGACAGGTGCTGTGGTCAGTCAGAAGCACCGTGGGCGGCCAGAGGGTGCTGGGTGGGGAGGCCGTGGGTTCTGAGCTCTGCACTCAGCAGCTGTGGCCCGACCCCACCGCAGGCCCTTGGGCTGTGACCTCCCCCTCAGTTCTCAGGTTCTCACCTCTCCCCATGCCTAATGTTTGTGTGCAGAGAAGACACAAACTCAACACTGTTTGGAGTTCCAGGATCCCAGCCATCCTCCTCCCTGGGGTGGTCTGCCTTGGTGGTCCTCCCCCTCTTGCTGGGATATCCCCCCTCCACTTCCACCCCCTCCAACTCCCCCAGAAGCTTCAGCCAGAGCCAGTATCTGTGTTCACACAGAGAGGCAGTACAGAAATGGGCCGATGAAGGAGGATGAAGTCAGCAGGCCCTGGTGTCCAGCCCACAGCCTAGCAATACGTCTCCCTTCCCTGGCTCGGTCTCCCTGAGAGCCATGAGTGAGTGATGAAGTCAATAGCAGCAGATTTAAGACAGACATTCCCATCCCAGGACAGCAAAAAGTGGAATGTCTCTTCTTCTCTAGAAGACTGGACTCTTGCCATTGGATTATCAATGAATCAACTGTCAACTATTTAAGGAACATCAACCACATGCCCAGCTGCAGTCTTAGGGCCAGCTGACTTTTCATTGTTGGTGCATCGCAGACAGGGCAGATAAGCAACCACAGACACCCTCCCAAGCGTTGCTGTCTGCTCCAGGACTCATGTAGGTTTAAGGCAGCAGCATGAATCCCTTATTCACCCCCCTGGCCATTAGAGCTGACACAAAAGTACACCCTTACTTTCTGTGGGTGGGGTGGTATGTTGTCCAAGGCAGGAGATGCCACAAGCCCAAGTCCTGGAGTCTCAAGTGTGTAACTGGCCCTACCTCTGGGGCAGGGCTCCCAATGCTTCAGCAGACATCAGGCTCAACGCTGCCATCCACTGGTGTAGGACAGCTTGGGGATGGGGTCGGGGCTAGGGGAGATTCATTCCTAAATTGAGGTTGAGGACACCTGCTTTTCCAGGTCTGCCTGTCTCCTTCATCTTTCCCAGGGCAGGATATCTTTGTATTGTTCACTGACCATTTCAACTGGCTCCAGAATGTCTGATTAGTTATAGTCCTAGCAAGTGTCTGGCACCTCGTAGGTGCTAACATAAGTTTAGTCATGAGTCTCTCCAATTAGATCATCTTTAGTTTCTTCAAGGTCTTAACCTTGTCAGAACCCCACAACACCTTGAACATAGTAGGTACCCAATTAATCTCCAGTGGCTGAGGGGAGGATGAATATTCCTTGCTCTCAGGCTCAATGGTTTCATGGGAAACTGAGGCCCAGTTCACCTCACTGCCTGAGGGCCTCTTGGCTCCCATGGCTCTGCTCTCTCTCTGGTCCAGGCTCTGCCTCCTGATCCACATCCAGGCCATCTCAGGCCAGGAAGGACCCTAAGCCTGGCTTGTGCTAGACACAATGGCTCCTGGGCAAATCCCTGAGCCCGGCAGAAAATTCTGAAAGGCTGCTGGCTCTAACATCTGCTTCAAAGCCCTTCAAACAGATTTTTAAAAAAATTATCCATAACCAATATGGTCTTCTGGCAAGATGGATGTTGTAGGAAATAGGACTCTGAGCAGGAACAACTCTCTTATCTATACAGTGTCTGGTGGGAACAGGGCTTGGCAAGGCTCAGTGCAACACCCCCATGGTGTTTGTGGGGGCCTCTCCTTACCCCACCCCTCCTCTGCTCTGCATGGGTCTGAACCAATCCCCCCTAAGCACTCAGATGCCACGTAAACAGCTGTGCATGCAAGCACGTGTGCACACACATCACCGCTTGGGAAATCCTCACATCTGGCTGTCATGTGACCATGCTATGCCCAGAAGGCCTCGGCTGAGGGCCTGGAAGACAGGGGAGGGTCAGGAGTGTGCAAGCTCTCTGGGGAGCACGGGATTAACTCTCTAGCTCCCCAGCTCAGAGGCTCTGGCTAACTGAGCTTCTACCCCAGGAAGGGGAGAAAGAAGCCTCGAAGGCTCAGCTACTCAGACGTCCCTGGCCCCAGCTCAGCCCATGAGCGTAGAAAGGCGGGCTACTTCTCTGGGCTTTACGTGAGCTATGAGTGGGCTGCTCTTGCTCTGTCAGTCCCAGTCAACCACCACTCACTGGGGAGTTCCCAGTAGACGGAGACTCCTTCCTTAAGAGGCCACAGTCAGGTATTCCATGAGCATCTCCCAGCGCCAGGTACCTGGCTAGGGGCATGGTCCTGCAATCCTATGGAGTTAGGATTCATGCCTCCCTTTCACAGGCAAGGACAAGCATCTCCCAGGAGGATGGAGGAAGCCAGAGTCTTCCTAACAATAAGCAAAAGGCTGGAAGTCACTCCTGGAGCAAGTCCTCTTCAGCCCAGGTGCAAGGATTAATTAGAATAATCTTACTGGATGGCACCTCTGCAGCAGAGCCACGCATGGGTGCCCTGGGCTGTGGAGGAACTGCCCTGTGCGGAGGATGTGGCGCATGGGGACACAGCAGGGATCCTCTGGACAGCGGCTCCCCCTCTTTGCCTGGCTGACCCATTTAAGAACCTCAGCAAACAAGGTGTATGAAGCCTCGCTCGGCAACTGTGGCAGGTCTGTGTCCCCTGCATAGCTCTGCCCCAGCCCCAGGCAATAGTGGTGACATGGTACTAAAACTCCTATTTATCTGCCCACCTCCCCCACCTGGCAGGGAGTCCTTTGAGGATAAGGACCTCATCTTATCCATCTTGGTATCACAGAGATCCGACCACAGGCCTGGCCCACAGTGGGTACTCAGATGTTCAGTAGACAAATCTAGAATGCAGCTGTGGCCAGAGCTAGTAAACCAGCCAGAGGTCAGGCAAAAACTATCTAATCCTAGAAGGAAAGTGTAGTACCAGCATCCATTCAGAAACTTGCTTCCGATCACTTTGGCCTCTAAGGGTATCCTCCCTGCCCTCTGCAGAAGGAATGACGACTAGTGCCCACTGAGCCATGGGCTTGGAGCAGGACAGCAGTTGAGTCATGAGGATGGCAGGGGAAGGCTCTCCTGATCACAGCTCTGTGCTCACATGCAAATGGGGAATTAAGAGCCACTAGGTTCCAGGGAGGGACTACATATGTCAGGGACCTGACAGATAAGGATAACTTGTCCCACCCTGACAGATCTATGATGGGAGATGGTAAAATCAGCATGTTTGCTAGGTTTCCCTGGGGGGCCATTGCCAATGTCCAAAGACAATTTTAGCTTGGCTCCTGTCATCATTGCTTTCAAAGACCTCACCCTCTGCCCAGGGACAGTTATGCATTCATCCCTGACCATGTTACCGATACTCAGAGGTGCTCCAGGTCAGAGTTGGGGAGTCCCTGGGTCACAGGGAAAAGTAGCCCCAAGAGACCCAAAGGGGCTTCTCCTAAAACACTGTACCCATTAGCCAGAAGTAGCATCAAGGAGGAGGGGCTCAAAGGGCTGCCCCTAGGAGCGGGGGAGGGGGCTTTCTGACGTGCCCCAGTTGTCTTGGTGCAAAACTCTAGTTCTAACATTAACAAAATACATCTTCAAACGTGCTGCATGGGTCACATGTAGCAATGACAAGATCTATGGAGCAAAGCAGCAAAAAGTCAGGGAAAAGTGTGTTTTTCCTGCATACTTTTTCTTTTTTAAGACAGAGTCTCACTTTGGTGACCCTGGTAGAGTGTCATGGCATCATAGCTCACAACAACCTCAAACTTTCAGGGCTCAGGCAATTCTCTTGCCTCAGCCTCCCAAGTAGCTGGGACTACAGGCGCTTGCCACAACGTCTGGCTATTTTTTTTTTTTAAGACAGGGGTCTGGCTCTTGCTCAGGCTGGTCTTAAACTCTATGAGCTTAGGTGGTCCATTCACCTTGGCCTCCCAGAGTGCTGGGATTACAGGCGTGAACTACCAGGCCCAGCCTTCCTGCAAACTTCTAAAGTTTTACTGTAACTGTGGGGAAAAATTTTTTTTCTGCCTTCACATTTCAAAATTGACCAATTATAAAAATGCTGCGTGCCAACTAAGTTACACACGCCACTTTTGTTTCTAAACAAAGTAACTTTAGATCAGAAAAAGGTGCTAAAAAAGTAATGCACATTTCCCCCAAATCTTTGTTTTTCCACTGGCTTTGTCATTACTGGAAATGTTGCTTCTTTGTCACATGTCTACAAACCAAGATGCCTAACTGAGGGACAAGTTAGTTACTTCCCGGCTGAGAGCTGCGGTGGAAAGCATTTCTTGGCTCAACCACAACTTGAGTGTTTCTTCCCCACAGGAAGAAAACCTCGTGGAAATAAAAGATAGACAGTATCTTGTCAAGCCCTCCTGAGGATGTTGGGGCCTCAGGCAGCTGCTCCTCAAGGCCCCAAAAGTTGGGCGGCGCCTGTGGCTCAAAGGGGTGGGGCGCTGGCCCCATATGCCGGAGGTGGAGGGTTCAAGCCCAGCCCTGGCCAAAAAACTGCAAAGAAAAAGAAAAAGGCCCCAAAAGTTGGTCTGATGTTTGGGGGCTAAGAAGCTTAGAATCCCATCCTTTGGACAGGGCACTCTTCCTGCCCAGGAGTCCACTCTGCCATCTCAGAAGGTGACTGCATCGTCAATGAACAGTCCCATCCAGCCAGTCCACCCTGGGGACTCTAGGCCCCCTGCAATGTCACTGCCTGTCCACACTGAGCATAGCCATCAGTTCACACAAATGACATATTCAAAATGCAATCCTGGGTTGGTTTCAGAATCCCTGAAAGCCTGCCAAAAAATGCAGACTGCTGGGCATGACCCCAGAGATTTTGATTCAGTGGGGTTCAGTGGGGCCTGGAAATCTATATTTCAATGAGCAACCTCAAGATTCTACAGCTCACTTTCAGGTCTTTGCTTGTGTGGTTCCCTTCCATACCAGCTTCCTACTTTCCCAGTGGGGAAAGGGGGCAGAGCTAACCTAGCAGGGCTGAGGGAATCCAGGCTGCTGGTGAGCTGCCTCCTTCCTGGGATCCTGGGACTCCAGGATCTGGAGAAGATGTCCCTCCCCACATTGTGTGTCTAGGCTGGTCAGGCAGTAGGGCTAAGACGTCTTGGGCCAGGAGCGTGGCACAGACACACACGTGAGCAGCACTCACTCTCTCCATCACATCACTGCCATGTGGACTGGCCACGGAGTTGCCAAATCAATCAGCTGCCTTTCATTTCCAATTAGATGGCTTTGAACTCCAGGGGTAAAATCAGGCTGAGGACCCAGAGCCTAGAAAATAAAAACTTTAAAAACACCAGCCCGGGTGAGATGTGCCAGAAGTTGATGCCTTCAAAAGACACATTCACTTTTTGGAATGGGCTGGGGGATGGTGCCAGGAAGATCTTGGCCATGTTCTTAAAGAAGCCTGGGCCTTTCTCATTGGGGATGGGTGGCTTGGACAGACAAGGAAGCCTTGGGAATTACTCTGAAAGATCTTCCCCATATACTTTCAATGGCTTCCTTTCCAGACTCATCTCCTGCTCTCCCCCTTCCTTCTCTCTTCTTGCCTCCCAGGATAGACACCTCTCTTTCTTTCAAACTTCTCAAACTCCAGTCCCACGTCCTCACTCAAGCTCACTTGCTGAGCCACCCTCCCCCCAGGGCACTCTGCTCACACCCTCCAGCTTACGCCAATCTCTCACCACCAGGACCACCTCCAGCCTCTCCCATGTTGGCTCTCCCTGCCCTCTACCTTGTGGATCATAGCCCACCCTGACTTGTATTAGTTAATGAACCCCTGGCTGTGTGGGGCCTTCCAGCTGAGCTGTGTACTCCACCAGGCCATAGCCAACAAACGCTTAAGAGAAAAGAGAGCCTCACGGAACGCTGTGCTTGGAGGGCAGGAGAAGAGGGCTGCTGTTTGCTTTGTCTCTGTCCATCTCCCTCTGGGGCTGGTGAGCCAGGCAGGCCTAGGGCCTAGGGAAAGAGGCTGTCTCTGCTCTATACCCTGCAGGGGTCTTCATCTTGGGGGAAAATGAAGGCCCAGAGACCTCAGTGACCTGCTTCCCAGGGCCTTTCTCTCACTTCTACCTGGCTTCAGGGCTTGTGCAGTGTGACCAGCAGGAGACCCGGTTCTGCCCACTCCTCACCTCTAGCAAGCAGCAGCCCCTCTCTTAGTCACTTCAGCTATAAAAGGAGAGTAGAAGCACTAACCTTTTATAGTAGCCAGTACTTATGGGCAGCTATTGCTTTTAGTAAATTTACTTTCTTAAAAACCAAACTCATAAAAAAGGAAAATTAGAGCGGCATCTGTGCCTTAAGGAGTAGGGCACCAGCCACATATACCAGGGGTGGTCGGTTCAAGCCTGACCCTGGCCAAAACTGCAGGAAAAAAAAAAAAAAAGGAAAAAAGGAAAATTAAGGAGACATTAGTCACACCCTGCAAAGAAACCTTTCACTCAATTAAGAACTCTTTGTGACCAATGGGTTCCTTTTAGAAATCCCTGGGGGAAGGGGGTGGAAGTATGGGTCTCTTAGGGTAGGCCCCTCCCCATCTATGGAACCTCCTTCTAGGGGTCTTCAGAGCCCCAGTCCTAGACATCATGGATCTGCTGGGCCTTGGCTCAAGAGGAAATACTTGGCTCAGTGGAAAGAATATTTGAGTCAGAAGGACCAGATTTGAATTCTGTCTGCCTAGCTGGCAGAACTGGGGCAAGCTCCTCAATCTCCCCTTCCTGGTCTATAATGTAGAGACAAGACCACCCACCCAGGTTGCTGGGAGACTCCTGGCAACAGTGAGATGGTGCAGTCTCTGCCTTTCCCTGTCTGGTTAAGGAGTCACTCCTGTCTGACCTGAATGCCTCTCATACTGCCTCTTGTTCATAGTAAAGATTGCCTGACCCTTAGTGACTATATTCTCTGTGCCAAGCACAGTGCCAGAGTTACAACTTCTATGTCTATATTCATTTCCATTCAATCCCCAAACAATCTGATGAAAACAATCTGTTTATCTCCATTTTATAAATGGAAATGAGGCACAGAAGTTTAAGGACTTGTCCAAGATCACACAGCTGGCTAAGCTGAGCCATGAAACCAGGCCCTTGGGCTCCAGAGTCTTCGTTCTTAATAGAATACTCAGCAATGGCTGTGTCTAGATCTTTTCTCAGGCCCGTAGAATGGAAATAAATCTCTCAATTACTCTCAATCAAAAGTAAGATAAACTATTCCCCTCCTTTCAGAAGCTACCAATAATTGAAACAATAGTATTATAACGAATGACAGTGCTGGGGTCCAATCTCTGTCTGATGCCAAAATCTCAACTCTGAACCCCAAGCAACACTGCTGCTCTGCAACAAAACTGTGGTAAGGCTGGTCTTATTTAACTCAGTCCACTAATCCGGTTTTATGATCACCAGGATGGAAGCAGGGCTGAGCTCACCACTTTTCTGAGTAAAAGTATAAACAGGATTTCATGAGGAATATCAACACTTGCCTAAGAGAACAAACTTGCAGTGCTCTTGAGCAATCTCATTTGCATCTAGAAGCTGGAGCCCATCACAGGGCTCTAGGTGGGATGGAGCCTTGGGCTCCCTACTTGGCCACAAGCCCAGGGCCACCATTATCCTGCAGCTGTGGCCGCCTGCGCCCCCTGGTGGTTCATCTCCAAACTCCCAAGGCACAGGCCCTGGAGCAAGGCAGCTTCCCAGACAACTGTGAGAGAATCGTTAGAAATTATCTTTTCCTTTTACCTTCATTTCTTTCTTCTTTTTTTAAAATTTCAAATTAATATGAAGGTACAAAGTTTTAGGTTATATTGTTTTCAATTCTAAGGTAAAGTCCAAGTTGTAGTTGAGCCCTCCACTGGTAGGGGGAGGGCATGCTGAACACCCTCACATTGTGCATGTTAGGTGAGATCCCAACAGCTGCCTCCCTCCTCCCATTAGAAAGATCTTTGCAGAGAACCTCCTGCTCTGGGAAGTCTGCTCCAGGTCCTCTGGGCTGGAGCAGTGCCAATCTTGGGGCATCAAGCACCGCTAACAACACAGGCCCTTCCTATTGCCAAGCATGGTACGAAGCCCTCTAAGAGTGCTGCCTCACTGAACCCTGTGAGGCCAGGTTGCTGCTATGGCAACCTCATTTTACAGGTGTGATGGTCAGTGTTGCATGTCAACCCAGGTAAGGCTACAGTTCCCAGTAATGTAACCACACACTAATCTAGCTGTTGGTGGGAAAGGTATTTTTGTAGTTGTGATTGAAGTCCATAATCAGTTGAAGGGAATGACTCTGGTCAGGCCTGAGTCAATAGCCAAAAGGCGTTCAGGACGGGACTGAACCTTCCCTGAGGAAACTTCACCTGTGTACAGCAGCCCCAGCCTGTTCCAGCACCTTCTTGGCCAGCCCCCAGGGTTGTGTAAGCCAGTTTCTAACAATAAATCTCAGTATAGATCTCCTACTCATTGTTTCTCTAGTTGAACCTGACTGAGGCAACAACAGAACAGGTGAGGTAACCAAGCTCAGATGAAGGAAAGTATCCAAGGTCACTGGCAAGTTGTGAACCCAAGAAACAGAACCCAGGCAATCTGATCAGATGCTTCCCAGCTGCCACACAAGCTCTCCCTCACAGCCCACCCTGATGGCATCTTGTCCCTCTACTGCCACTAGAGCAACAGCATCCCTCACCTGTCTCCTCCCTTGTCACTCTCCATCATTCTATGATAGAAGTCAGATCATGTCCCCCCCTCTACTTAGAACCCTTCAGTAGCTCCTCATCTCATTCGGGGAATGTCAAAATCCTTCCTGTATCCTGCAAGGCCCTACCTGGTCAGTGCTACTTCATCCCCCAACCCAGTACATCTTTGCTCTCACCTCCTACCACCTTACCCTCCCCATTCTCCACCCAGCCACAGCCTCCTGCTGTACCTCGAGGAACAAAATATGAACCCACCTCAGGGCCTTTGCATGTGTTGTGCCCTTGGCCTGGACTGCTCTTCCTCCATCTAACAGCACATTCTTATACATATAGTTTATAACCTATAGCAGACTGAAAACTCCTCAAGGGCAGCAGGACACATTCCTATAACTTCAACACAATACACAGTGCTTAGAATATAGCTGGTGTTCAATTAGCCCAGCTGAAGTATTTGGTCTCCAAATAAGTCACTTAGTTCCGCCCTCTACCCCGGTGCATTTGCTCTCTCTGGAGTACCAAAGCCTCCAGATCTCTGTACCCAAAGCAGAAAAATGTCTTCTCTTTCCAGATAAGGATCCCCAATTTGAAGCTACAATCTCCTTTCTTTCCTGACCTGCACGGGGTTCATTCACTCACATCCATTTTTCCATCCACCCACCCGTTAAAAAGTACAAGTGAGGCTGGGCACGGTGGCTCATGCCTGTAATCCTAGCACTCTGGGAGGCCAAGGAAAGTGGATTGCCTGAACTCACAGACCAGCCTGAACAAGAGTGAGACCCTGTCTCTAATGATAGGTGGGTGTTGTAGCGGGCGCCTATAGTCCCAGTTTCTTGGGAGGCTGAGGCAACAGGATCACTTGAACCCAAGAGTTTGAGGTTGCTGTGAGCTGTGACGTGGCACTCTACCAGGGTGACAAAATAAGACTCGTTTAAAAAAAAAAAAGTTTAAGTGGACCCTGGTGTGAGCCCTGCAGGTCTGCTCAAGGTGGTGGGAGACAGAGAAGCAGGAACAACACAATGTAACTAGAGTGTACTGTTAAGGGAATAGGTGGGATAGTTTGGACAGTGCAGATAGGGGCAGCTTCTCTGAGAGGATAACAAAGCGAAAATCTTAAGGAGCCAGCCACAGAAAGATCAAAGAGCATTCTGGGACAGGGAACAGAGTACAAAGCCTGCAGGGAGGGATGAGTTTGAAGCACCAGAGGAGCAGAAGATGATGGGTGTGGCTGAGGGGTGTGTGCAGTGGAAACACGGTGGGGGGTGGGAAGGGCAAAGCCCAGGGCAGGTGGGCCGGCAGGCAGGGGCCCTGTCACCCAGCACTCTGTGAGCCAGCTTAAGGAGTTCATTCAGGGTGCCTTGGGGAATCCCTGGGGGAATTGAAACAGGGAGGCACATTATTCGATCTATCTCTTTAAGAGCCCACCTGAGCTATAGTGTGCGGAATGGCAGGGAGAGGGCTGAAGAAGGAAGCAGAGAGACTAGGTAAGAAGCCTGCCAGTATCTTCCTGGGTGCCTGTAACACCAGGTGTGATGGTGGAGGTGGGGGGAAGTGGAAGGCTCTAGAGGTCCAGTTGGCATGTGAGAGAAAGGGAAGTCAAGGATGACTTTTAGATGTTGGGCTTGACCAAAAGGGTGGGTGTTGCCAGCCCCTTAGATAGGAAGCTGCTGGGAAGGAACAGGTTCAATGGAGGGAGGAAGGACAGAGACCACCCTGCCTTCTAGTTTTCAAGGTTACTAGTCCTGCTTCCTCCACAAAGTTCCTAAGACCTTTCTATCTCTGCTGATTCCTCTCTCTAAGCCTTGCCTCAAGTCTAAGCTCAGTGCTCAGTGAGAGGTCCTCCAAGGATGAGCTAGGGCTTGGGGACTAAAGGGTGAACAGTGAGGACCAGGAACAGCATCCATTTCCTCTGTGCGAACGTCCCTCACTGGAGTGACCCTAAAGCTTCGTGAAGTTCATTGTAGAGCAGTGCAGAGCCCTGAAGGTGGACTCTTATCTGCACTTTGCCAAGAATTGTGGGCAGTCACCCTCTCAGGGCCCCAGGTTCTCATCTGCACCTACCATGCTGTGGCTCTGAGCAGTAGATGAGGAAACATGTAACGTTCGTAGCACATAGCAGATGCTCATTCAATAACAGCAGCTAGTATTTACAGAGAGCTTTCCACGTTCCAGGCAGCATCCTATGCATGCTTACATATATTAGTTTATCTGATCAGCATTATAACTGAGAGGATACCTGAGAAGGTTGAGGTCTAGAACAGGTCTTCTCAAGGAGACCACAAGGATACACCTGCAGGGTCCTCTCCATGGTGACTCAGCTCTTGGGAATTCGCAAACTTAACTTCCTGGAACTTGGAAATGTCCAAATTCTATGAAATCCTGTAGTTCTGTAGGGGCTGGAATAGCATCTCCTGCTTGATTCACACTGGCCAATAAGAAGGGTACCTGTGGGGTGGAACTTTTTGACTGCCAATAAAAAGGGAAAGACCAAGTCAGTAGGGGAGCACGACCATTTGGAATTCTTATATGCCGTAAGCTCTGGCTGGTGAATACAGCCCTTCCTCTTATAAACGTGGTGTTGGGGTACTTTTTCCTCTCCATTGGGCCTCGTCTTCCTGCAACATAACCATGAGTTGTACACGAATCCAGGTTCTCCAGAGAGAGCCAACAGGATGTGTATAGGGATGAAAGAGAGATTTATTTTAGGAATTGGCTCATGCAATTGTAGAGGCTTGGTGAGTCCAAAATCTGCTGGGGAGGCTGGCAGTCTGGAGACTAGGGGAAGAGTTGCAGTTGAGTCCAGAGGCAGGCTGCCAGCAGAAGCCCCTCATGCTAGGGAAGGTCAGCCTTTGTTGTATTAAGGCCTTCAGCAGATTGGACAGGGCTAAGCCACATTATGGAGGGTCATCTGCTTTACTTGAAGTCCACTGATTTAAACATCATCTCATCCAAACACCACCTTCACAAAAACACTCAGAATGACACCTGATCAATGTTAGGACACTGTGGCCCAGACACAGTGACACATAGTTATCCTATGTGCTGAGGGGGGTATGAATATCACCCCAAATTTCCAGAAGAGGGAGCAGGAACAGAGAGGGTAAGACATATACCCAAGGTCACAGAAAAGAGAAGCCAGATTCTAAACTGCTGTCTGGCTCCAGAGCTGGCACTCTGACCATGACACTAAGTGGCCATTATCATAAGCATACCAATGTAAATTAAATTTCTCCATCTGTCCTTTTCCTGGCTTGAGAGAAAACAGAGAAAGTGGGGGAGGCTTTCCGCAGGCACAGCAGTCTGGGTGGGGCCCCACATTGCCTGGGAAGCAGCACACAAGCTGAGCCGTGGAAATAGGGTTTAGGGACCCGAGAGGTTGTTTGGTAAAGCCCTTGCCTTTACAAGGGGAACCCAAGGCCCAGAGTAGATGAGGAATTCGCCCAAGGTCACATAGGGAGCAAAGTGGAAGCTGACCCACAACCAGGTCCTAAGACTTTAGAAAGTGGGGAGGAGCATGGTGATAACTGATACGTCTATAGTAGTTATGCACTTAGGATTATTCTACATTCACTTATTTATCTTTTTGAGACAGAATCTCACTCTGTTGCCCCAGGCTAGAGTGTCATGGCCTTATAGTTCACAGCAACCTCAAACTCTTGGGCTCAAGTGATCCTCCTTCCTCAGCCTCTCAAGTAGCAGGGACTATAGGTACCCACCACAACAGCTAGCTAGTTTTTCTATTTCTAAAATGAGGAAATCTCACTCTCTCACTCAGGCTGGTCTTAAACTTCTGAGCTCAAATAATCCACCTGCCTCAGCCTCCCAGAGTGCTAGGATTAGGTGAGTGAGCCACTGCACCCAGCCCACATTCACTTACTTAATCTTATACAAGTGAGGTAGATACAACCATTATCTTTGTTTTAAAGAAAGTGAGGAAACCGAGTTACAGAGAGGTTATGAAACTTGCATAAGGTCACACAGCATTTGAACGCAGGCTTAACCATTCAGTGGACTATACCTCTGAGGCCCAAGGCAAGTTTCTTGGGGGAATCCAGTTTGGGTGCTCCTTCCAATCTTCCCTTTGGTGATCTCCCTGAGAGGGACAACTGAGGCCATGCTACGATTCCTCAAGCAGGAGGAAATGTCCTGCCTGCACCAGTGGGCTGGCATACTGGAGACATCCCAGGTTCAGCTGATAGGCATGTGTACACACACACCTCCTCCCAAACCAGACACGCCCCCAACAGGTACACAAGCACACAGACTTTGACCCACAAGCAGAGACCTCAACACACTGGCACAAAGACCCAGCCTATTCACCCAACCAAGTAAACACACCCTCATAGGGCATGAGCAAGCACCCACACACACAAAATATAGGAACCCATACTCAGAAACATACCTGTCATACAAGGCTAACCAATTCACATTCCATCCATACACATGGGCACGGCACTAGGACGTTGGAGCCATTAATGTGAGCTGCGGGTTTATACACACTTCCTACATGCTCAAGGGCCAGCCCCTTAGATGGCTGTCCAGATGGCACCTGTAAATAAGGGCAATACATGTGCGAACACGGGTAGCTCCAGTCTGTCTCTGCCCCTACTCCAGTGCACATACAGCCCCAACTTCTAAGGATTACCCTCCCCCAGCTAACTACACCGCCCACACCCTGGCGCTTGTCATCTGAGGAGCCTGTCCGCTCCCACCCAGTGAGAACCCTTCTCTGACCCCAGCACCCAAGCGTCAGAGGATTTGCCCCGCCTCTCCTCCTGCCTCCACTCGCTTCACAAACTCCAGAGCGAGGGAGGGCCCCAGTGGTGGTGGGGCTGGGCGGCAGGCCGCCTCCCTTGTGCCTTTCAACTGCCGCCACGCACAACCCCGACCCTCGCAGCACCGAGAGCATGCTCAGAGTTGGGAGCTCTGAGGGAGAAGGTCCGTGGTGCAGGCGCTAAACACTCAAGTCACACAAGGACCCCCTCTTAGTCTGGAGCTCACCTTTTCACCGGGAAAACTATGCATCTCTATTAACCCTTCTACTACCGTCGCACTGCGAGAAAGACCCAAGAAGTCACAGCAGTGCCCAGTAATGGGCACTTGCAGCCCGGAGTAAAGGTTGCGGGGACTCAAGCCCATCACGACACCCCCACATTCCCCAAGCACCCACCCTCACTCCCATCGGGAAGAGCTGGCGGCCAGGAGAGCCCGAGGGATTCGGTGGGAGAAGAATGACGGTGCGAGGACCACAGATCTCAGAGGCCACGGACTGGAGAGGGGGCAACTGAAGGGAGTACCCCTGGCCCTGCAAGAGGCAAGGACAGTCCCTCTCGACAGTCCTCCGCAGGATCGCAGGGGTGCGTGCACCGGGCAGGAAGGTTGGAAGGAAAAACGCCCGGAGGCTCCCTTACCTGATTTCCTCTTGGAACTGCCATAGTCCCTGAAAAAGAAGCAACAACATATAGACATGGTTAGGGCCGGACCGGGACGCGGGGCTGCTACTGCTGGGGCGCCCACGGGCGGGCTGCGTCGGTCACCGGTGCCGCTGCTCATGTGATGCCCACGGCGGGCCAGCCGTGCGCTCCGCAGCCGCACGCACTGCGCGCCGCGCCAGCCGGTCCGCAGCCCCCGCAGCCCGCAGCCCCCGCCCGCCGGGCCTCGGGCGCTCCGCCCACCCCGCCTAGCCCCGCCCTGCCCCGCTGCCCGCGCCCGCCCACCACGTCCACCGGAGTTCACCTTCCCTAGCCTTTGTGGATGGGGAAGGTTGAGGCCGGCTGTAATGCCCTTTCTTAAGTGGGAAACTGAGGCTCTGGGAGGGTGGTTGCTAGAACCTAGGTCTGGCCCTGCTGTGGGAGCCCGCACCCCATTCCAGGAGGGCGTCACCCCCACCCCTCAATTCTTTGCTGTGCTGGGGCAAGTCATGCAACATGCAGAGAATTAGGAGGGGAATCCAGCCCACTTAGCCTGTAAGTCACAACTGAAATGTCACTTCCTATCCTTGCCCCACCCCCTATGTAATTACAGACTTGTGTGACCCCTTTTTAGGGTATGCAAGGGTCCTAGACCCAAGACTACTTGAGGGCACAACGGCCGGTTTCCTCTCAGCCTGTCTCCTGGGCCTGGTACAGGTGTTGGATAAATACTGGCTGTAGGCTGAGTGTTGGACATACACATATAGGCCTTTGTCTAAGGCTCTGAGTGGGGATGCAAGTGGGGTCACAGAGCGTGGCAAGGATAACTGGGAGGCCAGGAATGGTAGGAGTGGAGGTTAAGACTCTGAAGAAGGGGACGCTGGGTTCAAATCCTATTACACACTAAGTGTTGAGTGACCTTAGACACTTAATCCTCCCAGCCTGGACCACCCTCGCCTGCAGCATACCCTGCCCTCCAGCATGGAATTAACCCACATTCAGGATCAGGTCTCATCCCTCCTCCATTCACCAACCCTCAAGGGACTGGGGACAATGTGTGGACTCCCTTAACCTGAGCCTCACATGCCCCTAAAACGCCAGTTCTGTCTGTTAAAATGATCAGGGAACAGCAAAGGGACCAGCTGGGATGTGGAAGGAATGCCTTCCATTTTCTCTGGGGGCCAAAGAAAATGCCAATTGCTGCCCATCTTTGGTGGAAGCAAACTAGCCAGCTAGGTCTGCCTGCTGGGAAAGGGCAGGTCTCACGGTGGAAGAAATGGCAAGCAAGAAAACATGCAGAGTCCTTGACATTCTGATTTAGGAGGTCTAGGGGCCATTGGGGTGTTTCTTGAGCTCAAAGTGATTTGCTCGCACAGCCAGGAGTGAGGGTTTCTCTCCTTCCTAGGCATCTACATTTCCCAACATTTGGGCTCCAAGCCTACAGCATCAGAATGCTGCCAGCAAGGCCCGGAATTGGCCTTTCTGACATTCCCTGCCTCCTTCCCCATTCTGTCTGAGAACCCCCTTGGTATTCCACATCTCTTTCAATCCTCCCTCCTACACAATAGGAAGATCCCATCAACTCCATTTTACAGAGGAGGAAAACAGAGATTCAGCCATTTCCCAAGGTCACACCAGTCTGGGAAAGGGCTGTGTTTTATAAGCCCACCTGCAGGGATAAAAACTGCAGCATGAATAGGGTAGAGGGGTTTGTTTGTTTGTTTGTTTTTTAGACAGAGCCTCAAGCTGTCCCCCTGGGTAGAGTACCGTGGCATCACAGCTCACAGCAACCTCCAACTCCTGGGCTCAAGTGAGTCTGCCTCCCAAGTAGCTGAGACCACAGGCGCCAGCCACAACACCTGGCTATTTTTTGTTGGTTGCAGCCATCACTGTTCTTTGTCGGGCCGAGGCTGGATTCGAACCCGTCACCTTAGGTGTATGTGGCTGGCGCCTTAGCCATTTGAGCCACAGACGCTGAGCCAAGTTTGTTTGTTTTTATTTTGAGACAGAGTCACTTGGTCACCCTGGTAGAGTGCCATAGCATCTTGGCTCACAGCAACTTCAAACTCTTGGGTTTAAGCAATCCTCTTGCATTAGCCTTCCAAGTAGCTGGGACTACAGGCACCTACCACAACACCTGGCTATTTTTTTTTTTTTTTTAGAGACAGGGTCTTGTTCTGGCTCAGGCTGGTCTCGAACCTGTGAGCTCAGGCAATCCACCTGCCTTAGCCTCCCAAGTACTGGGATTACAGGCATTGGCCACTGCACTTGGTGAGGAGAATCTTTTGAAACTCTTCCCTTCAAGGGGGCGTTGGAGGTGAAAGAGTTCCCATCCCACCACCTGGCCATCCAGGGAAGCCTTAACAAGGGCATGCTGTTCCCCTGGGGCAGAAGGGAGACTGGACGAGGACTGTGTCCTGGTGTGCCTGGCTGTGCCCCTCGAAGCTCGACTGTGGAGAGAATTCCCAGTGAAGGGAGGAGAGTGTCATTTGGTGGCGGTGTCCTGCCCACTTCCAAGGAGGAAATTAGTTTTTCAGGCTTTCTCGCTGAGTGAGGCTGGGCTACCAGAGAAGTGCAGGGGATGGATGGCAACAAGGGGCTGTCCTCCCTTCCTTCCATCTTACCTCTGGGCCTGGGACTACATGACCACTGATCATCCCCCTGGCTGCAGTATTCCTGAGAGGGGTGGCTTCCTCATAGGCTCGGCCCCCCTCCCTCACACATACTTGTGCAGCTGTGGGCTACTCAGAATTCTCTTTGAGCTTGTCAGCAGCCCCAGCAGAGAGGCAGGCACATTATTTCTGAGTGACAGGGGAGCACATTAAGGTTGAGGAGTGGGAAAGTAACATAATTCACAAGCCTTGAGTGCCTCCTTTGTGCCAGGCTCCTAGGCAGTGATTCTCAGCTTGGCCATTCAATGGAATCATCTAGAAAGCCAGTCAAAAATTCAGACATGAATTTTTTTTTTCCACGTCTGCATTGTCTGTATCTCCAACAAACTCCCCAGTGGATTCTGAGGCTGAACTAAGTGTTGCACAATCTCCATCAGGCCCCCATGCATCCTGAGAAACATTTATGCTAAGTAAGAACAACATGCTTACACTCCCAAAGAAGCTTTTAGACAGATCCCCAGGCCTGCCTCTCCCTCAGCCAGAGTATTGAGTCCTCCCCATCCAGGGCTTCTGGCTCCCTCCCTGCAGGTGGTGTGGTCTTACCTTGCAGGTGAGAGGAGCAAAGCTTAGAGAAGCCAGGCACTGTGTTCATGGTCACATAGTACATGGTGAGCTTGGGACTGGGGGCCAGGCCTTCCTCTGAGGCTCAAGACAAGTCCCCAAACACTACCCCCTTCTGAAACAGTGGGTATAGGAGCCTGGGGGGCCTCAGGGCTAATGGGTAGAAGCTGAGACCCTGGCAGTGGGGGCAGCCAGGCTGTGACTGAGCACTGGGAATGACAGGCAGAGGAATCCTCACAGCATCTGGTCTCCAGCCCGAGCAGGCACTGCCCTAATAGGAAACCTCTTGGAAGTTTCCGGTTGGGCACCTTTGAGCAAAGTCATTTCATATTTTTAGCTGCTGAACAGGTTGAGAAGCAGCTTAGGTATCCAGTGCTGGGACTCCCCCATCCCTCACATACTAGGGCTAGTGGCGGGGTTGGGGGGGGGGGATAACTAAAGCACGCCAACCCTACTGCCCTACAACCCGACCCAGCCTGGGCAAGACAGCAGGGCCCTCTGCTGGGTCCAGTTTCCTAACAGTCAAGGACCCCTCCCCGCATTCCCTCCTTTTTCTAATTCTTGCCCTGAGTGGTGCTAATGGCTCCATCCTGGCAGTGACTCCACTCCTGGTAGGTCACAGTCTAGCCTGCTTCCGACTTACTGCTGAATCACTATCTCCCAGGGAGCCACAGGAGGGAGAAGGGGAGGGCAAGGCTAGCACCTCCCTCCAGACTCACCAGAGGTTAATGTAATTGAAAAGCCCTCCCTGGCTGTGTCCTGACCTGGCTCCCATCAAACCATTCTGCCATTCATTCTCTGCAGCTGGTCCAGGGGTGACTCAGACCACAGGTATAGTGGCCAGCAATCCCAGGAAAACAGGGTCATGGGACTTTCAGGGTTCAAACTGGACAAATTGGGACAATTGATCACTCTGTGGTCCACAGGTCTGGCCTGGCTCAGTAAGAGGGGTAGAGTTCCTCCAGCCCAGTACCCACCCCCATCTAAACGAGGACCCCTGAGGCCTCTTCCCTTCCCCCCACAATTAGTTCACTTCTTGGCCCTTCCTCAAAGCATGATGCACTCTGCCTCTGGGTAAAGACAGGTTCAATCCCTGCTCTTTGCTAGCTGGGTGGTGACCTAGAACAGGTCCTTCACCTTTTGAGCCTCTATTTCTCCATCTGTGAAATGAGGACAATAATAGCACTGGGGTCCCCAGAATCTGGGTGGTGGGGGTGCAAGGCACAGCATACAGAAAGGGATCTGCCATTTACATCATCTTTGTTCTTCTTTCATACCTGGGCCCATCTCACTCTCAGTTGTTACCCAGATGGCAAAGGCCTGCTCAAACTTGGGCCCTGCAGAGGCCCTTCAAACAGAAGGAAGGGGCTGCTTCTTAAGGCCTTACCATGGTGATGGTGGACAAGGCTGACTGGAGCTTTCACAGACATCAAAGCAACTCCTGGTTGTAGTGCTGGGCACCAGGATAGCCTGTTTCCTCACCCTAAATGAGATTTGTCTGGCAACAATCATATTTTCAGGGTGACCCTGGTCCATAGGAATTGGCATACTTATCTGGACCCATCTATTAGTGGCCAACTCTCAGAGCCCCCAAAACCAAGAGATGCAAAGCATCCTGTATTTCACACTGACGCACATCCCAAAAGGTCAGATTTTTCTTTTTGCTCATTTCTTTTTTTCTTAGAGACAGAGTCTTACTCTGTTATTCAGACTGCAGTATAGTAGTGAGATCATAGCTTACTTCTGGGTTCAAGTAATTCTTTCAGTTCAGCCTCCTGAGCAGTTAGAACTACTCCTAGGACAGTTAGGATGCCACCATACCTAGCTAAATTTGTTATTTTTATTTTCATAGAGACAGGGCCTTCCTTGTTGCTTAGGCTGGTCTCAAACTCCTGACCTCAAATGATCCTCCCACCTCAGTCTCTCAAAGTGTGGACTTATGCCCACCTCTTTTCTAAGTGAGACATGCTGTGCTCCTTCCTTGGCCACACTAGTAAAATGGCTGGTATTGGAGATGGCAACAAAAGAGAGGCTAGAGGGAGGGGACAGAAATAGCAGTTAACAATGACTCCCCACCCTCTGGCCTCTCCTTGAAAATTCCCAGCAATTGTCTATTAGTGTGAACCCACTTTATGGATGAGGAGACTGATGCTTCCCCAGGCTCCAGAAGCTAAACTGACAATTCTGACCCAGAATGCTCCCAAGGGCTATGCTGAGGCCCACCAAGGACTAGGCAGCAGGCTTTTGGTAGGGAAAAGAGGTGGCTGTCCTGTCAATCAGGGTTGCCAGAGTGAGAGGCAAAGCCAGGAAGTACCACTGAGGCAAGGGAAAGAACAGGAAAAAAAGCCCAGGCAGGCTGGGCCCTCTGTGTGGAAGGATGCTGAGTCCCCGCCAGGTGACATTCTGAAGAATGCTACAAGGGCCTTCCTCCCTCCCCCACCGCTGCCTATTCCTCACCCTCCCCCCCCCAGCAGTAACTGTCTTGGCAGAGGAGGACACACATATGCAAACTTCTAGCCTGGTGTTCTCACCCTCCTGTCTGCTGGCTGACATTGACCACTCAGCCCAGGATGCCCCTCTGCAGGGCCTGCTGCTGCTGGGAACTGCTTGAGAGGCCAGCTGGGCTACCAGACGGCTGATCTGGGGGTGATCTGAGAGACCATGGCCACTGGGACGTGGGCACTGCCTAGAATATGAGGGTTGGGGAGATGGTATGCAACCTTGGCCAGGGGAGTGACATGGAACCCTTGTGACTGCTGCTTTCAACCAATAAGCACTTTTGAAGCTCCTGCTGTAGGCAATCTCATTAAGGCCTGCACAGGCAGGCACAGGAGAAGTATGTGTCATGCCTCTGGCCAGTGAGTTGGAGGTGAAGTTGGAGAAACAAAACTACCTAGTCTGATGAGAAAGCTAGCATTGTGAGACTATCGCTGGTGAGTCACAGGATGGGTTACTCTTTGTGTGTGTGTGTGTGCGTGTGCTTTTTTTTTGTAGAGACAGTCTCACTTTATCGCCCTCAGTAGAGTAATATGCCATCACAGCTCACAGCAACCTCCAACTCCTGGGCTTAGGCAGTTCTCTTGCCTCAGCCTCCTGAGTAGCTGGGACTTTAGGTGCCTGCCACAATGCCCAGCTATTCTTTTGTTGCAATTTGGCCAGGACTGGGTTTGAACCCACCACCCTCGGTATATGGGGCCAGTGCCCTACCCACTGAACCACAGGCACAAGACAGGTTACTCTTTGAGTGTAGAGAAAAGAGAAGTCCCAAGGGGTGCAGGACATCCCAAGTGGCTTCCTGGAGGAGGAAGCCTAAAAGGAAAGGGTGGTTTGGATCCATGGAGGGATAGGGAGGGGGGGAAAGCTCTGGAGGCAGGAATAAGTAGCTCCAAACAGGGAAGTGCAGGTGAGTAGGAGGCCAGGCAGGGAAAGGTCAGTCTGGGCAGGGCTTTGGTGTCCAGCTGTGAAATCCAGAAGGTTTCAGAAACAGGGGGTGATGTGGTCAGATCCTAGCTGGAGCAAATTTTTGTTAAGAGGTAAGGTAGATAGCTGGGGCGTGGGAGCAGAAGCAAGGCTGTGACAAGTCTGCGGCTGAATGTCGACAGTCCTGAGTTCTAGGCCCAGTTCTACGCCTCAGTGGTAGGTGGCCGTGGGCAAGTCACCTCAAACTAGCACTTTTCAAATAACAGGCCATGACTTACCGGTGAGTTCTGAAATCAATTTTGTGGGTCCCAAACAAGCACTTAAAAAAGAATACACTAGAAATGATTGGTGAGTCACCATAGCAAGGTTGCTTTGTGGAACTTGTTTCAGATGTCTGTCTACATGTATTGGGTTGCAATGTGAAATTTCTTACTGTGGCAGAAAAGTTTTGAAAACACTGGCTAATTCTCTGGGTGGGATCCCTAGCCCTAAAAGCACTTGGAGCACCTTCACAGAGCCACTGTAAGAATTTTCTCTGTGAAACCGATGCAGAGACACAGAGCGTGTGCTTCTAAAAGCCAATGAGGAGGATTTGAGTGAAGAGGCTTTGGGTCAGCTGAGGTTTAGAGAATGCTGGGTTTTTTTTTACCCCACTTATCCCCTAGCTGGGTTTTTGTTCTGACTTTTGACAGCCTTTGCACGGAATGGTCTCTGAGAGGCAGCAACTTCCAGGCAAGACAGACAGAAGGGGCCTGAAGGCCGTTCTCTGCCCTCATGTGCTCTTCCATCTAAATTGTTGAACTGAGAGCCCTTGTGTCTAACAAGAATCCATCCTTTCTCTGCAGGGGCTGTGTTTTCCAGGGTTTTGAGAATGGGCCCCATTGTGACCATGTGGACAGCCGGAGAAGCTGGAATTCTTGCCCCGGGTGAAAAAGCTGAATTCCTGGGGAGGGAAGAGGTCTCAGGCCTTCTCCGGGCTGTGTCTCACAGAGGCCAGATGCTGTGGCCATCACAGGATCCAGAACCCTCCACATCCCCTGCCCCGGGGTTTTCCGTTTCTGTCTTAAATATAAAGGGGGTCTCTGCCACTGCTCTATCCATAGCAAAAGAACAAAGCCCTGTCTGCCTGTTTGTCTGTCTCCTCTGACTTGTCTCACCATTCTGGGCAAAGGCACTGAGTGTGTCTTCTGCCCAGGGATGGGCTTCACCATTCCAGCTTTCACAGCAGAGAGTTAAAAGGGTTGATGGGTTTGAGCCTCAGATTAGCCACCTACCACTCTGTGGTGAAAGCAAGTTGCTTAATCTCTCTGTGCCTTTAGTTGTAAAGGGTGGGTAAAAGAGTTCTACCTTACAGAGTCACTGCGGGGCTTACTGGGATAATGTGCAAGGCTTCCACAGCAGCATCTGGCACATGGAAAGGCCCTTCTCCCAATAGCCTGGGCTCACAGAGGTCTAGCTTTAGAGCATGGACAGTGGCCAGATGACAGGAGGGGCTGACTGGCCGACCATCACTGGCACAGACTGTGGAAGACCTTAGCTCCATTGCCCAGGGCACCAATGCAGGTCCACAAAAACAAGCAGGCCTAGAGCCCCACCAGGACCCTGATTCTGACAAGTAGTCCTTAAGAGGGAGGGAGGCAGGGGATAAGCAGCTATGCCAAGCTGATTTCCTGGAGAGGTAAAGGAGGGCCAGGGACTGCTAGCTCAGCTCATTGCCATGAATGCTCTGGGCTCTTCCTCAGAATTTTGCTGGACTATACTTGGCCATGGAGCTTCTGGGGCTACATGCCATACCTAAGAAACAATGGAAGGGGAAGTGACAAAATGGGGTGATGGGTTCAGCTATGAAGTCCCTGAAGAACAGGTCAAGGAGGGTCTTCCATATTTGAAGACTATCCCTGTCTCTCTTCAAGTCCATTTGTCCATCTGTCCATCCATCCACCATCCATCCATCCATCCATCCATCCAACCAACCATGTCTTCCACTAAGGGTTGCTCTAGACTCAGTCTTGTGCCTGAAGCAGAAGATACACTGTCCTACCCTCAAGAGCATACCTTCCAGTGGGGAGATAAGACTGACACCCAGGGAAAGAAAACTTAGAAGTTCCTTTGTGATTAAGTACCCCAAAGTTTGGTTAAAAGGATTTATTAGGAATCCCAGGACAGGGAAGTCAGAGTGTTCTGGGGTGGTCTGAGAAGGCTGCCTAGAAAGTGGGGTACAATGGCCAGGCACAGTGGCTCACACCTCCAAAATTCAACAATTTTGGAAGCCAAAGCAGGAAGACTGCTAGAAGCCAGGAGTTTGAGACCAGCTTAGGCAACAGCGAGACCCCATCTCTATAAAAAAGTTTTAAAATTAGCCAGGCATGATAGTAGGCACCTGTAGTCTTAGTTATGTGAGTGGGTGAGGCAGGAGGATTGCCTTGAGCCCAGGAGTTCAAGGCTGTAGTGAGTTACAATCATGCCACTGTGCTCCAGCCTGGGTGACAGAATAAGACTTTTATAAAACGTAAGAAAGGGCAGCATGGGAACTAGCCCTTGAAAGAGGAGGAATATTTACAACATTAGAGGCAGGAAGGAGACACTGAGGGGAGGACAGTGTGAGCCAAGGTGCAGAGGCAGGAACGGATGTGGAACCATGTGCATGTCAGGGTGTGTGTGCTGGGGGCAAAAGGCTGTGTGTCCTGGGGAACACAACATGCAGCTGGGGCGTAAGCCAGGGAAGCTGGCTCAGACCCCAGAAGGAACTTGCTGGGAGAACCAGCAAGTGGTGATGCTTGTAACAAAAGAGCTTCATTCCTCCCCCCACCCCCATTAAGGGCAGCACCAGCTCTGAGATAGAACTAGATTCCCACCTGCTTCTAGTTTTGCATTAGGTGGTAGAGTATGAACTTGTTTTAGGGGAGTCTGAGGACTGCATTGCTCCTGAAGCTACAACAACTCCTTCTGCAGAGGTTTGTGTGGTTTGTGTGTGAGACTGACACCAGGGCCCCAATGCTGAGCACATTCCTCTGGGTGGCTCCTTGGCTATGGGTCCCTCTCAGCCCTGGCCTAATTTCAACTTGAGAGGAACTTGTGCCAGGGGCTCCCAGCTTTCCATGTATACCCAAGAGCCCATCAGAGGCCCACCTGTGCTTGCTCCTGCCATGGGCTCTGTGAGAAAGAGAACTTGAACCCTGAGCTTCTCCCAGGACCTAGCCCATTGCACTTCCCTGGAGACCTGGGACCTTGGAGCTTGTATGGTCTCCTCTTACAGCGAGAAAACTGTCAGTTCCCAGACATTTCTGGATGCCCTGTCACAAATGCACAAGCACCAAGCAAACAGATGAGTAAGCTTGTGACTCTTGCTTTACGTCATCCTAGAGGCAGGTACTCCAGCCCCATGTTACAGGTGAGGCTTAGTCAGGTCAAGTAATTTGTGCAGTGTCACATAGCCACACAGGTAAGGCAGGGCTGCACACCTCGGCTATGCTATGACCAGTACAGGCCACCTCCTTTTCTAGGAAGGGGACATTGCCTCCAGGAAGCCCACTCTGATTTTGGCCCCCAGTGGCACTGAGTGTCCCAGTTCTGGCCCCAACACCTGGTGGGTGATAGAATTCTAGGAGATGATGGAAGTGGACTCTATCTGCACTGCCCAATATGGTGGCCACTAGGCATTGGGGCTATTGAGCATTTAAAACGTGGCTAGTTGTGACTCAAAAACAGAATTTTACATTTTAAGATTTAAATTTAAAGAACCATAGTGGCTAATGGCTATTTGGATACTACAGTCTGCCCAATGCATTGCCAGACTCTGGCATCGTACCACTAGAAGGTTTAGTTCACATGTGTGTGCATACACGTGCATAGCTGCCTGGGTTCAAATCCCAGCTCTGTCAGACAGATTTAAGTCTGTCTCTGTCTTAATTTATAAAGTGCACAGCCTGGCGGGACCCTCTAACTGGATTAATAGGAGTAAACAAGTTAGTATCTCTAAGCATCCAGAGTGCAGTAAGGTTCCATAGCAGTAAGCCAATGCAGGGTCCTCCACCTGCCAGCCACAGAGGCCTGCCCAGGCCCAGGGTCGACCCTGGGGAGGGGGGAGGGGGCTCTCTGCTTAGAAAGAGATGGCCAGAGGAGGCGCTGAGGGGGGATCAGGAGCTTGGGAGGGTGCAGGGAGATAGCCCATCTGCCTTTAATGGGGTGGGCCAAGGCTTGGGTGTCTGGAGAGACAAGAAACCCAGACTCTGCAGGGTAAAGAGCTATGAACTTCACCGAGACTATGCACCCTGTTTGCCGGCAGTGCTGGGGGAGGGGGTGGCAGAGCTGATGGCTTCTAGTCCCATCTGAATGACTGCTACCACTTCAACAGTCCCCAGGAGTTCCCCACAACTGCTAGGCTGACAGGGGCCTTGGCCCTCTGATCTGAGGTGACGGGAGTGACAGCCATGCCTGGATCCCCCTCATTGCTCGACCAAGAGACTGACTTAATGAGGGTGCTCCACAAAGGGGCAGACGGCCGCCACACTCCACACAGCAGGCACTCAAAATGCAGGACAAAAGGGCTCCCAGCCAAGGGCCTGTGTGCCCAGGGAGAGGGTGGCTCCGGGGCCAACTCAGGCCCAGGACAGCAAAGGGTCTGCCAGCTGACTCTGTAAGCACACACGTGATGGAGCCGGTCTAAGGAAGAATCCAGAAATAGACCTTCCAGAGGCCAGCCTCAGGCGGTGGTATGACCTGGGTAATGGCAGCCTTCCCTGTGCCTCAGTTTCTCTGACTGAAAAAATCAGGGCATTGGACTGAGCCCTATCTGGGCTTCGGCAAGGAGGCCTACAGCTGGAGGAACAATCTGGGAGGCCTGGGTAACACCTTCCTGCCCTACCATCCCCAACTGCCCTCTGGTCAACTCTCTCTGAACTCTCTCTGTCTCTGCTCTGGATCAGCGCAGCTCCAACTATACTGAAGTTGCTCTCCACCGGGTGCCTATCAGAGACCCTGGAGAGCCACCATTGCACCCTCTACCAAGCCAGGGTTTCAGAGTTCTGCACCGAGAAGCCCTTGAGGACCTGGCTCAGACCTGTGTCTGCAGACCTCAGAGCACGGGGATGCAGGGAGGGAGAGTGTGGGCCAGGACATGGTGGGAGCAACCCTGGAGCAGCCCTCCCCACCCTGAGTGGGCCCTTCTCTCCCACTGGGGGGATGGTAATGCTGTGGCTCGCAATTATTATTATTATTCCTACCAATACTATTACTGATTGATGAGAGCTATATACTTGTCAAGCATTCACATTATGCCGGACACCAAACTAAGCTCTTGACATATATCAGCTCATTTTATCCTCAAAACAGGCCCATGTGGTAGATTCTCTAAATGTGCCCATTTTACAGAAGAGAAATGGAGTATCAGACAGGGCATACAACTTGCCTAAAGCAACACAGCTTATGAATGATGGAGATGGGATTTGAACCAAAGCTGCCTTGGTCTAGTCTCAAATCCTAACCATCACACTATCCAGTCACCACCCTGACTAATAAGGACACGTATAAAATCCAGAGAGATATGCTAATTAGGAGAAGGTGGGCAAGAGAAAAGTACAAAGATAAAACCGCAGGCCAGAAATACCAAAATGACACCACTCTGAATTCTAGACCCTTCCTTAGGGAGGTTACAACTTCAGTTCCGGTGTGAGAATGGCCATCAGGGAAAGGAAACCTAGTGACCAGTGTCCACAGCCGTGGCTGACAGGTTCCCTGTGCTGCTGCTTGGAGCTGCTGCTGCTGAGGGGCTGTTCAGACAGCATGTGGCTGGGGCTGCGGCAAGGGTGGTCCGGCTCCCTCCAGCACAGGGTTTAGTTTCCAAGAGGCTGTTCCTCTTAGCAGACTTTTGTAAGTTCTGGGGACAGTGACCATGATGGGTTGATGCTATCCTGGGAGTGCTCTTCCTCCCTCCCTCCAGCTTTCTCTCATTTTCTTCCATCTCCCACCCTAAAGCATCCCACAGCACCCAGGCCTTGTTCTAGCCTGGAGCAGCCTGTTCTGCTCCTGTATACCTTACCATTACTATGATGTCTGTGCTGCTGTCTTGTTTGTGAACTATTTCATCCCCCCAACTGCAGGCCCCGTGAGGGCAGGAACTGTATGTGTTTCACCAGGCCTAGCACAGGGCTAGGCACAATTCTGTTTGCTAAATAAATGCATGAAGACCCTGACTACCTGCCACCAGGCTCAGGGCTGCTGGACAGTTCTGAGGGGCAGGCCAGATGCTGCGACCATCATCCTGAGCATCCTCTATATGCTCTCAATCCCTGCCTGGCAGGACAGGTAGACCCTGCATCTCTGTCTTCCTCTTCTCTCCCCCTAGTAATGCCCAGTGGTAGTGCTGCTTCCTCCAGGAAGTCTTCCCTGATTGTTGCAGATGGGTCAGCAATCACGGACGGTAGCATGTATAAAATATGAACAAGTTTGAGTGTTCCTGATGGGCAGAGTCCACCCAGATGGCTTGATGTGTTTCCTGCCTGTTTATGATGATGGACTTGGTAGCAGCTCATGGCCTCCTATGCTCTGTCTTCTGTGATATCACTCAGGGTTGTCATGGAAACTACCATGGCATCACAGTGGAACCTACATGCTAACATCCTGAATCACTGCTTCACATGTCTCCCTCCTTCCCCAGGTGGACTTCAGTGTTTCACTCCCCCCTTCACCTGTTTCCTGGGCAGGGCTGAAGTCTGAGGACAGGGGCTTATGTGTTGCTCCCTGGTGCTGGCCATGCACTAGGCACAGCCACAGGCTTTATATACATTATATCACTTAATCCTCTTGGTCACCTCAAGAGGAAGAGGCTGTCATTTATCCCCATTTCCCAGATAAGGAAACTGAGGCACAGAGAGCTTAAGTCACTAACTCAAGTGGCAGGGCTGGGATTTGAACCCAGTGCTAACTGACTTTGCACCTGGGCTCTTAGCCATTGTGATCTCATGAATCTCCTTCTCCATCTTCCTGCACTCCCGCTCTCTCCACGGACACCTCTACCCCTGCCCCCTGCCTGCCTTCCCCTGCTCAGAAGCCTCCCTGGCATCCCCCTACCTCTGGCCACTTGGAGGCCCAGCTCTGGGGCAGCCTTCTCTGCACACTCCCAGGCCCCAAAGGTCCCTTCCACCTCCCCCTAGTCTCCCTGCACTCCTGGTTTGAGCATCTACATGGGGCCCCCATCTCATGCTCAATGACTGTCTTGAGTACTAGGTCAGCCCAGCCCTTCTGGGAAGGGGGACACACAAGCCTGACCTCAGTGCAGGCCTTCCTGATGACCTTAGCTAGCACTGACCTCAGGCCTTGAATGGCAGTCTGGTCTCCACACTGGCACCAAGTTACTCTTATGGTCAGAGAATATTTGCTGAGCACTTATGAGGTGCCAGGCCCTGGGGTCATAACCCAGACTCACTCCCTGCCCCTGTGGGAGGGTGTGGGGAGATAAGGCACCCCCAGGTAAGCAAATTGATGAACTGGGTAAGAGCTGTGCAGAAAATGAAGGGGCTGAGACAAGAAAGGGAAGGCGTTTCCCAAAGGAGAATTAAAGGAGCCCTCCGGGTGAGGCAGGGGCCTCAAGGCTGGGGCTGGGAGGCACGAGGCTGGGCACCAGCCCATCAGGAAGCTCTGGGCAGTCACCCTAAGCATACTGAGAAGCCAGCAATGTTCAGCTCCCACAGGATTTTGGGAAGTTCCCTCTAAATGCTATCTGGAGGAAGCCTGGAGGTGTGTGTAGGGGTACAGGAATGCCCAGCCATCTCTGCCAGCACCCCTGCCGTGGTGGGATGCCCTGCAGCAGTCCTGGGTTGCTGGTTGGAAACCTAGCACTCCTGGTGGCCTGCCTCCCTGCCTTCCCCCTCAACTTAACTGGGGCCTTCTGGGGTCACCTCCAGATCTGCTCTAGGGGATTCAAACCAAAACATCTGCCTCTCCTTGAATTATTTCCCTGTCTTGGTGGTACACAGTGCCCCCCCACCCCAATTAAGATCTTTGTAGCCATCAGGACCTAGCACAGGGCCCAGCATATAGTGGAGTCAATGCAAGGACTACACATGTCCTCCATCTTCCTGCTCCAGAGGCAGCTGCCCGCAGTGCTACAGGTGTCCTTGGGTCTCTGTCCAGGTGAGGTAGGCTGGCAGGCACCCTCTCCCATCTGATGGAGTGGCACGGGCAACAGGCAGAGGCGCTCCCAGGCATTAACCTTTTATCTGCTGGCCAGCAGACACAGGCTTCTCTAAGCAGGAGGCTGCTCCTGTCTGATTAAATCAGCCAAGCCTTTCAGAGCAGCTGGCTCCTCTGCCCTGTCCATTAGCCATGCTGCTATTTGAGTCTCTTTAGGGTTCAACTCAGGCCTTCGGCACCCTCCCACACACCCGCACTGGGGATGCTCTAGAAACTGATTGGGAAAGTTCTGAGAGCCAGAAAGAGCACTCTACTTAAGCCAAGAAAGCTGGTGCTAATCCAGCTTCTCTGACTGCAGGCAAGTCATTTCCCTTCTCAGGGCTGCCCAACTTGCAGAGCTGGGGTGAATGATGTCTGGGAACTTTGGGCTCCAAAGACTAGGACAGCAGCCTGGGAACAACACCCCTCCCAACCCAGGATGGAAGGAGAGGTTGCTCGGACAGCTTCAGAAACTCCAAACCCATGGAGCTGCAAGCTGAGCGGTGAGGGTTTTGGTGGTGAGCCAGGCTCTGGCTTAGTGCCTTCAACAGCAGCAGTAAGGACAGTCCCATTTGCTGTGACCATGCACTGGGCACTTCATGAGGGGCAGGGTAGGGAAGAGCCAGGTGCTCATGCTGGAAGAGCCAGGTGCCCAGCTTTGCCACCTATTGGTTTTGCAAGTCACATGACCTTACTGTGCCTCAGTGGCTTTATCTGTAAATTGGGGGAAATAACTGCACCCCCTTCAAGGATGGATGCAAAAATTAAGAGTTAAAACATGTAAACTGCTTAGGAGAGTTAGCACGTGGGGAGCATCCAATAAAGATGGGTTCTTATTACTTCCTAGACTTATGTCACCACAATTGTTGTCCCTGCTTTACCCCTGGAGGAGCACGAGGCTCAGAGGAAGTCATCATCTTCACTCACTGAATACCTGTTGTGTCCAGCCTTCAGCCAGCACAAGGGACACAGTGATACAGGCAGCAGTGGTCCTGGGCCTCAGGGTGCGCACAGCCTCCTAGGAGAGCTGAATGTTGGGCTGTTTCTTTCATTTTTTGAGACAAAGCCTCACTCGATTGCCCTGGGTAGAGTACAGTAGCATCATAGCTCACAGCACCTGAAACACCTAGGCTCAAGCAATCCTTTTGCCTCAGTCTTCCAAGTAGCTGGGACTATAGGTGGCCACTACCATGCCCAGCTAGTTTTTCTATTTTTAGTAGAGACGGGGTCTTCTCTTGCTCAGGCTGATCTTGAACTTCTGAGCGCAAGCAATCCACATGCCTCAGCATCCCCAAGTGCTAGGATTACAGGTGTGGGCTGCTTCATTATATCTGGGATATGTGCCCCAATTAAGAAGTCCCAGTGGGTGGGTGGGAGAGGCAGGCCGGGGGGTGGGGTGGGTGAGTGGCGGGTTTAGGTTGGGGTTGAAAGGTCACCCCACCTGATACACAGCTGATAAGAGGCAGAGCCAGGATCTGAAGCTAGACCTGTGACTCCAAGGCCACCCCCTGAACAACCTTGCCAACTTCCTTCTTAGAAGCATCCCCAGTGGGAAAAATGATTATGAAAACTCAAGCTGACAATCAGATCCTTGTGTACTTCCTGCTAAGCAGCTGGGCTGCCAGGACACCAGGAATGTGCTCCAGGTAGGAATCTGGGCAGCTCAGGGCTCGTGCCTGTGCCTGCTCCTGCCTTCCGAGAAGCTGGGGAAGTAAGCACTGCGTTCTAGGTGGTCTTCCCACTGACCTGGGGGCCTGACTACCTGGGGTTGGGAGTGAAGTTCAAGGCAGGCACCAAGTTGGGTCAACTGGGATTAACAGGCAGGGAAGGTACCTGCTAAAGTGAGCACCCTACCCTCCATCCTGGGCCCACTCCGTCAACCCACCTCAGGGCTGCACCCGAAGGCCCAGCAGGCCTCATCCTGGGCTGCTGAGCAGTTTAAACAAGGGCCAGAGCAGCAGCTAGAATTACCAGAGGGTCTAGAAACCAGAGCAGCACTGGGTGGGGCAGGAACTCCATCCTTGGGGACATACATTTCCTTTTCCTGGACAGGAGCAGAGGAAGAGGATGCTAACAGGGTCCAAAACACTGGAGTTTGGAAAGAATTAAAAACCTCCTTCTGGGATCTTTCAGGGGGCATGGAAATGTTCTAGAATTGGAGTGCAGCGATAATTGCACAACTATAAATATACTAATAATCAATGAATCAACTGTATACTTAAAACAAATGAAATTTCATAGTATGTAAATTATACCTCAGAAAAGCTGTTTTGAGAAAAAAAAAAAATCCCTCCAGCCCTGACCACTGAGCAAGGCTTCAGCCAAAACAGCTTCTCAAAGTGAGCATTTGGGCTGTGAGTTCTGTGTGGGGGTTTTGCATGTATCCATCCACGTATCCTCTTGATTCATGAACCCTCCTGCGATGCATGGGCCATGTGTCAAAAAGAGGATGGGGAGCTAAGCATCTGTGGTTTGGGTAAGGAAGGCCAGCTTTTCTGGGCACTTCTAGAGCCAGCCTCCCAGTGTCCCATCAGAGGAGCCTGCACCAGCCAGGCAGTGCCCCTCCTCAGAGGCCTGACCCCAGAGCAGGAAGGCCCTCCTGAGAGAAAGTTCTCAAAGAGCTGCATTAGGAAGCCTGGACGGACCCTGGGCATCTCCTGAACCTTGCATCTTCTCAGGGATGTGGCCTGGCAGGCCCCCCATCAAGAGTCCCCCAAATGTAGAAAGTACCTCAATTGTACTTTCAGCCTCTGCAGTGAACGGCAAACACAGGGTCCAGATTCAATTACTCTACCCTGTTGTGAGATGAAGGATCTCATCCTGAAATTTGGAACTAGTGTCCCAGGCCACAGCTTGGGTGCATCTCGGCATCTTCAGAACGCCCCCGTGTGGTCAGTGGGTGCAGACTTGGAATTGGATGGGGTAGAGTTTGAATCCAGCCTCTGACATTTACTAACTGAGAGGTAACTCAACCAATCTCAGTCTAAGTTTCTTCATCTGCAAAAAGGACCATGAACCTCACAGGGTCCAGTATGGCTTTAGCATAGTATTAACAGCATCCACACACTGAAAGCTGTAATATCCAACAATGCCACAGGGTGGAGCCAGATGCACACAGATCCCATGAACCATGAGACTAGAAGTGACCCCAAATTACAGTGTTGCCTGTACTCCAATGGATCTCAAGACCCGACTTATGAAGCCCGTGAAGGGGAGAGGGTCATGTGATCTCTAGATTCTTGTCTCTTCTATGGTATCTATGAACATCTCTGATTCCCACAGCATCCAGCCCCATTCTAGACCCTGCTGTTGGCTGCTCGGATCATTGCAATAGCCAACTGGTCCTGATAGGACCACAGAATGTTAGAGCTGGGAGGGACCCCAGAGACCCCCAGATGCTACTCCCTCATCTGGTCCCGAAGTGTAGAAATGGCTAATGACTGCCTCTGACCCATTTCTGGGCCTACCCCAGCTGATACTCCTCCCACTTTTACTCTGCAGGGAGACAAAACTTCTTTTAATCCTTGAAAATATTATAGTTGCGGCTCGGCGCCTGTGGCTCAATTGGCTAAGGCGCCAGCCACGTACACCTAAGGTGGCGGGTTCAAATCCCCAGCCCGGGCCCGCCAAACAACAATGATGGCTGCAACCAAAAAATGGCCGGGCGTTGTGGCGGGCGCCTGT
>CAUYQV010100797.1:0-11557 GCA_963574575.1 Galagoides demidoff
TTACACACGCCATTCTGCATGTGATAGCAGGGTCTTCACACTGCCTGCCCCTCAGATTAAGAATTTCCCGTTTTAAGAGGAAACAAACAACATCCTTGAAACTTGGGCCTGTTCCTGCCAGTGCAGTAATTACCTGTCAACGCAGATAGAAAACTACAGTGTTTGGGGGCGGTGCCTGTGGCTCAGTGGGTAGGGCGCCGGCCCCATATACTAAGGGTGGCAGGTTCGAACCTGGCCTCAGCCAAACTGCAAAACAAAAAAATAGTTGGCGTTGTGGCAGGTGCCTGTAGTCCCAGCTACTCTGGAGGCTGAGGCAAGAGAATCGCCTAAGCCCAGGAGTTGGAGGTAGCTGTGAGCTGTGACGCCTTGGCACTCTGCCAAGGGTGATAAAATAAGACTCTGTCTCTTATTTAAAAAAGAAAAGAAAAGAAAACTACAGTGTACATTGAAGAGGAGGTCCACAGATGATGGGCTGAAATAAGAAGGAAAACGCTGGACTTTTCCCGGAAGTGTGACTCAGGAATAAGTCAGAATCTTCCACAGGGCAAAGAGGATATGCAGGTGGAGATTCTGATACAGAGCTGACCTTTCCCCAGAGGAAAGGTTTGTTTGGGAATTTTAAGAAGCATTTTTCTTTGCATAATGCAACACCAGTTCTCTGTTGGTAGAAAATGACTTTCTGAGCCGTCACATTCAAGAGAGAGATGTTAAGTGTCAGGGTTATAGGCAGCCAAGCACAGACTAGCCCTTTGCCTGCGGCATTTGGTTTGGTTTTATGAATCTAGATTTGCTGTGCTCTTCTGTGAATCCCAGGACATTAAGATGCAAGAAGAACTTCTGGCCTGTGTATTTACCGTCTAATTAGAGCCTTGGATCCTAAGTACTTTGTACTGAGATGGTTTCCATGCACTGGGGACTAGTCTGAGGGCTCCATCTGTGAGCTCATGAGCACGGGGGCCAGCACGTGTGCAGAATGCACTGGGGACAAGGGGCACATTGAAGGGGTAACTGAGCTGCTTTGCTTTGGAGGGTTTGGCAGGTGCTGCCCAGGAAAGGCGCTGTGGAACCAGTGTTTGAGGAATGCAGAGTTCACCAAGAGTGGGAGGGGGGAAAACACTGCAGGGGCAGAAGTGTTCAGAAGCTGGAAAGAGATGGGGAGATGATAATTCGTTGTGAATAGAACGTGATGTGCCTTCAAGGGGAATTGGAAGACCAAAGCCTGGCTTAAGGGTTAGATGGATAATGGTGGAATGTCAGGGTTAATATTTTCTAATAGGATGTTTCCAGTTTCTTTAATTTGACTGCTGAACTGGCTCTGGGAGCCCCAGTTTGTGTGTGTTGGGAGGTGGCATGGGAAAGAGTGGGATAAGAAGTAGGGGGCAGGGATTCCCAGTGCCCTTCTAGAAGGGGCCTCTGGCCATAACAGCTGAGCTTCCTCTGTCTGGGGACAGGGCTGGGCTGGGTCCCTGCTGACTGTGCTGAGAGAGCAGGACAGCTTTGTCATGAGGACACTTTGCTTTCTGCTTAGCTAGTAGGAATCACCGGCTAGCCTGGTGGCTTCCTTCTCTCTCTATTTCTGCGTTTTCATTTGGAAAATGAGGGTAAAGATATTTCTCTATCTCTCAGGAGACTGTGGAGTTTAATTACTGATTAATAAAGTGTTGGAAGTTCCTTGGGGCTAGAGAGATGAATGAGTTTGTTATAATCATTCCCAAGTCCCAGAAGCGAGTTATCCAACACCAGTGCCATTTTCCTGAGTGTCCCTCATGCCAAGCATAGGTGGGGGACTAGGGGTGTCTTTGGAACCCAGGGCTTGGTCCAGTGACAGCAGAGAGCCCCCTCCAAGTGTCCAGCAAGGGAATGGAGTAACAACACCACTAAGGACGCATGCAGGCACTGAGAGGATGATGAGGGTGAGTCATCAGCATGGGGGCTTCCTGCAGGAGATGGGGGGTGGGACCAGGCTCTGCCCAGAAGTGGAGACTCCACCTCTTCTGGGAATGGGGTAGGAGAGAGAGGGTAGAACCTGCCTTCATCATCAGAACAGGAGAGGGAGGAAGGGGGTCCTGGCCAAGTGGGGCAGCTCAGGTGGGGGTAGGGGCAGGCTGGCGAGGATATCCTTGGCAGGTGAGCACAGAAAGCTGGGCTGTAGGAAAGGGCAGGTCAGTTTGCTTCTAAGGGATGGAGTTAGCTTGGAAGAGCAAGACCTGACTAATGAGAGGCCAGTGAGGCATTTTCCTCAAGCGACCATATAAGGAAGTGCCAAAAACCTCAGCAATAATGGTAAATAATATTTAAATACTATTACTGGCCAGGCGTGGTGGCCCATGCCTGTAATCCCAGAACTTTGGGAGGCTGAGAGAGGAGGATTGCTCAAGGCCAGGAGTTCAAGACTAGCCTGGACAATAGACCCCATCTCTAAGATGTATGCATTAAAATAGTACATATCTTGGGCAGCACCTGTGGCTCAGTGAGTAGGGTGCCAGCCCCATATACTGAGGGTGGTATGTTCAAACCCAGCACTGGCCAAACTGCAACAAAAAAATAGCCAGGTGTTGTGGCTGGCGCCTGTAGTCCCAGCTACCCGGGAGGCTGAGGCAAGAGAATCACCTAAGCCCGAGAGCTGGAGGTTGCTATGAGCTGTGATGCCACGGCACTCTACCTAGGGTGACAAAATGAGACTCTGTCTCTAAAAACAGACAAACAAAAAATAGTACATGTCTTGACCACTAAGTTTTATGATGCCGCCTTCACTGTGGTACCCACCCCATAGAGGTGTAGCCCTGTGTAGGAGGGCTGCATGCAGCTTGGACTGGCCACCACCCTGTTCTAGCCTTGACCCTAGACTAACCTCATGGTCTCTAAGGGGCTTGGATGAGCCATACGTCTCTCCTGGACTCATTTGCCTGCTGTGAAATCCTAAAATAGAGCTAAGAGTCGGTGTTTGGAGTCCTTCAGTGAATTCTGAAGATGGCAGGGAAACAAATAGGGGCTGAGATACCCGACTAGGGACCCAGGAGAGGGTCAGAAGGAGGGGACCTTAGGAAGAAAGAGTGGAGGAGCAGGGCAGTGATGAGGATAGCAGCCTCCTGTGAGGTTTCCTGACTGGTGACCAACTCTGCTGGTCACCAAGCTCCCAGGTCCCCACAGCAGAGGGAGGGGCTGGTTATAATTGCTTCTCTCCCTGACCCACATCCGTGCCTTGCAAATAAAATCCCAGGGGTAACTGTCTCTCCTCCAACCCACAGCTAAATAAAAACCACCAAGTTCAAACCAGTCAACATGTTCTTTTGAGTGCCTATTGTAGACTAGAAATATAATGTTATACAATTTCATTAATTTAGTCTGCAAATTTGAGTGCAATGAATGAAACAATCCCCACCCTCACAGAACATGTTTTGGTATTTCATGTAAGCCTTGGAGGGAGGATGATTAAACCTGTTTTTATAGGTGAAGTTTCTGAAGCACAGAGAGGTCAAGTAAGCTGTGTTTAGGGCAACACAGCGAAACTAGGGGCTGGACACCAACTCTCTCTCTTTTGACTCCAAATCCTTAGAAGGTATGGTAACCTCAAGGAAAAAGTCACAGTGATTGTGTGGGGGTGTTATTTGAAGAAGGAACAGGTCTCCAGGCATGGGCCCCAATACCACTCTCCTCCTAATTAGGCTGAAAATCTGAAGCAGAGTGACACAGAGCTCTCGGGAAGGTTAAAGGGCAAAAGTTACCCCTGGAATAGGGTAGCTATTTTGCTAAACACATCTATCCCTTACCTCTCTGGGCTTCAGTCTCCTCATCTGCAAATAGACACAGCCACAGGGAGAAGTGAGTGCCATGTTTAATAAAAAATGTATAGGGTGGCGCCTGTGGCTCAAAGGGGTAGGGCACCGGCCCCATATGCCAGAGGTGGTGGGTTCAAACGCAGCCCTGGCCAAAAACTGCAAAAAAAAAAAAAAAAAAAAAAGTATAATAAAAGCGCCTGATAAACTGCCGAGGCACAGTTTTAGTGACTGGTAATTAGTCAGGTGGGGTTGAGGGTCCCAGAAGCAGTTCCCTGACGAGAGGCCACCTCTGGAAGGAGGGGGAGTGGGGAGAGGCAGGTGCAGTAATGAGGATCTGTGAGCCCATTGTGGGAGGTGTGTGTGTATGTGGATGGGGACATGGTTGGACCATGCTTGAGATCCCATGGGGTTGGAGGTGGCTTCCTGCTGCAGCAATCTATCCCCCACAATGGGATAAAATTCACTGTCCTGGAAGCTCTGTCTCCTTCTTGTATCAGCATCCCTTCCAAGCTCCTCCATGTGCAACTCAGGCCTTCCAGACAGAGAGGACCTGGAGGGAGGGAAGAGAGGTGGGGGCAAGTATCTGGGAGAGACTGGATCTGTGATAGGGACAGGAGGGGAGACAGGAAATCATAGTCCATGATTTCTGCTCATGGTTCCAGACTAACCATGCCCTTACTTCCCTGCGCCCACAGGCCCTTCTCCTCCTGGCGCTGAACCCTGTGTCCGCCTCCCTCCAGGACCAGCACTGCGAGAGTCTGTCTCCAGCTAGCAACATCTCAGGTGAGTCCCCCCAACCCACTCCTGCAAGGCTCCAGGCCACTACAATGCCTCCTGCCCCAGGTCTCCCAAGGCCTGCACACAGACCAGACCTTAAAGTATAAGCCGCAGAGAGATTTTCTCCCCAGGGCTCCAGGCAATTCTTCATATCACCCAGGAGTGCCGTGTTGAGAAGGATCCTGAAGTTAGGTGTGAGTTTGGTGGGAAAGACAGCTTCGAGTGGTTACCAGCACCCACTGTGGGCACAGGAGGAGCCTGCAGCAAGCACATCAGTGGCTCTCTTCTCTGCCTTAGGGAGGGCGCCAGGTGGTGGCAGCTCCGCTCTGGCTACTAGGCTGTGACTTGGGAGGCGTGAGGTGAGAAAGAAAGGCTGCTGCTTCCGCTGCTAACAATGCCCAGAGTGTGATACTATATGGTGCTAACTATGTGCCAGGCACTGTTCCAGGATGTGACATAAGTTAACTCAGTTCTCACATGGTCCTTCTGGGGTAGCTGATGTTATCCTTATCAGCACGTAAGGAAACTGAGGCACAGAGAAGAATGAGTAAGTGCCAGAGCAGTGAGTGGAGCCCAGACATCCCGGCTTCTGGATGTGGCCTCTAGCATGTGCTCTGTACCTCCCCGACAGAAAAGACTGCATCACTGCAGGTGTGACCAAGGCCTGTGGAACTTCACTGCTTACAAAGTGCTTTTAATCATCTCATTTCACCCTCATAGGAGTTTAAAACCTGACATTTGTACAAACGAGTAAACTGAGCCACGGAAGAGTTACGTAACTCCTCCAGGATCACACAGCCAGTACGTGGCACTGGTAGGCGCCCAAAGCCATGCCTTTTCTAACTTTTGGTGTGATCTTGGGGATGGCTGCTGCCAGGCAAAACTGAAGAGGGTCCCCCACACCTGAGGATCCTCTGGGAATTTATCTTCCTCTTCTTTTTTTTTTTTTTTTGAGACAAAGTCTCACTATGTCACCCCCTCAGTAGAGTGCCATGGTGTCATAGCTCTCAAACTCTTGGGCTTAAGCGATTCTCTTGCCTCAGCTTCCTGAGTAGCTGGGACTACGGGTGCCTGCCACAAGGCCCAGCTATTTTTTGGTTGCAGTTGTCATTGTTTAGCAGGCCTGGGCTGGGCTTGACCCCGCCAGCTTTGGTGTATGTGACTGGTGCCCTACTCACTGAGCTACAGGTGCCGAGGCTATCTTCCTCTTCATTTCTCTCAACCTACTCCAGCTTATTAATTGAGCACCTACTATGCAGCAGGCATCATATAAGGCACTGAGGGATCAAATAGGGGCTCACAGTTTAGTCCAAGAGTCAAGTCCACAAATGCACGTGCTAAGAGGTGGAAAGTGCAAGACGTGTGCTAGTGGAGAAGCAGACTCAAGTGTTATCAGCAGGAGGGGAGGCATTTGTTTCTGGCTGGGCCTGGAAGGACAGGAGGCTTCCACAGCTCAGAGCAGCTGCTACCTGGGCAGCTGTTCATTCACTAGGGAGGGCCTGGGTGTAGAGGAATGACAAATGACTTAGAGAAGACAGACTGGGTTCCTGTGCTGGCTCATAACAGGTGCTCAGTCATGTCCTGGCACAGGGCAAGGGGGTACTGGCAGCCATAGCGATGTCCTCAACCCTTGAGCTTCACTTTACCTAACTATAAAGGGTGGGGGGTAGCACCCGCCTCAAGGGTCTGTTAGGAGATTAAATACACTAAGTTTTGTGGCAATATTTCACGAACTAGTGTGCCATGCCCCTGTAAGTTATTATTATTGTTGGTGACATCAGCAGACTTAAAAAACTTACTATATAGCTGACTGAATAGAAGGTACTTGCCATGAATTGCTTATTACAATGGAGGTGGCAGGGAGGTTAGGATTGGGGTGGTACAAATCCAAGAAGGCTCCCTGAAGGAGGAGGTTTCAAGGTGTATTTTAAGAGAGACTCTCAGTGTGAACTGACAGAAAAGAGCCAGTGCCCTGAGCCAAAGCAAGAGTTAACCAAGGACCAGTAGGTGGGTTTGGTGGCGGGACCAGGGAGGGGTGAAGAGGGAAGAATGGTAAGGCTGAGGAGGTACTGGGAGTCCAGAGCATCTGGTCACAAAGGCAGTTATGTTGGGCTGTGGGGAACAGGGAAGAAAGTTCTTGAGCAAGGGTCTGCAGTTCTGGGGGAGAGGGATGGGGAGGGAGGAGGCCAACTTAGACTCTGGGCCTGGCAGGAAAGGCCCTGCTCCAAACTCCAACTCCTATGCCCTGGTCATGATCTCTGAGTTTGTTTATGCTCAGGAGCAGTGACATCCCTGGGCCCATGCAGTTGTCACCTGTCCTTGGAGGCAGTAGTCTGTGATGAATGGTGTTCATTCCCCCAGTGATTTGCACTCCATGCCGCCACCCCCAGCCTGGCCCAGGCAGCCTGTCTTCATGGCACACGATCCATCACCCTCCACAATGGCCTCTGATAATGTGTCATTTGTCTTTTGACTCTGAGACCTACCCAGACCAATGGGCACTGGTAGAGACAGATGGTGAGGGTGGGGTGGAAGGACTGGGACAGATGGATGGGCGTCTGGCCGGGGCGGCTGGCACTGAGCCAGGGTCTTTGGGGGGGCCTTTCACATGCCTCATGCCAGAAAGCAGGGAGAAGGGGGCTCTCTCAGGGCTGAGGTCCCGTCATGTAGCAGATCACAGACTTGGCAATTCATAAAATCATGGCATGAGTATGACAATGCCAGGAATTAATAGAATTATGAACTAATAACATTACAGATGAATGGAATCAGAGTGGACAAGGACCTGGGGTCATCAGTTCCCATCTCCAGTCCTAAGACATTGAATGATAATAATTAACAATAGCTGGGGTTTATTCAGTGCTGACTATGTGTTGGATACCATCCTAAGTGCTTTAATCTCATTCAGTCATCAGAACAGTACAGTCAGGAAGCGGTTTTCTCCCCATTTTACAGAAGAGGAACCTGAGGCTCAAAGATTAAGTAACTTGCTCAGGCATACACAGTCACTAAGCCATGGCCCCAAGATTTAAACCCAGTGGGCCTGATTCCAGACTGTAACACCAGAACCACATTTTTTTACATGGCACCCAGGAAGCCATGGTTCCCAGGGCTCAGCACAGTCAGTCATCTAGGGGTGCAGCATCAACCCTGCAGTTTCCCATACCCATGTTAGGTTTACACATGGCCCGAAATTTTCCTCAGCACCTACTATGTTCCTGGCACTGTACTAGGTACTGGGGATGCAAAACCAAAGAGCCCCCAGGCCCACAGGATTGGAGACTCCCACCCATTTGTCCTGATATATCTCACACCCTACACTAAGGCTTCATTTCTTCTCTGCCCAGCCAAAGAGGAGGAGGCAGCTCAACCACAATGTGGCAGAGCAAAGACCAGGCAGGACTCTCTGCCTGCCCTCTGCCACCCTCTCCATGGCAGACAAGCCGGGCAGGAGCTTTGCCCAGCCATCCCACCAGCACATTAATCTGAATGGGCAAGAATGTGTGTTTCAGAGACTGCCCTTGGACCATATGTCTGCTCCCCTCTGGATAGCCTTGGTTGAGTCGCTCCTGGGTTTAAACCAAATGTGGGGGGGGATGGGCTTCCCAGCCAGGGCTACTACCAAGTGCCCACTTACCTCGTGGTTCATTCCGACCCTGATGGAAGACCCAACATAACTGGGATAGGAGCCAGGTTCCAGTTTCCTTGTGAAGTGGTAAGCTGAGCACATTTAGACCCTCAGCCTGATGGGAAGGGAACTGTATAACCTACGGGGGAAGAAACCAGGCTCCAATTGTGCACAAGCATTAAATAGGCCACCTTCAAAGGGTTCTTATCTATTCATTAAAGCAGCCCCAACCCTGCTCATCAGACTTTTTCCAGAGGCAGGTGGGAGCCCTCATCCTGTTCCCCTCTCCTCTTCCCTTGATTCACAGTGATTCGGGGCAGTCTGACCACAGTGCTCCCATGTGCCTTTGCTGTGTGCATGTGTGGGGGAGGAGGAAGACAGAGGACTTATTTTATGCATTGTTTTAGTCTGCTTGACTTTTGGCCTGGTGGCACCCCAGGCCACCCCCCACATGAAGGTCCATGGTGACCAGGTTGCCGCCACCCCCAACCAGGCAAGACCCTAAAGAGATTTACCACCTGGGGAAGCACCTGTGGCTCAAAAGGAGTAGGGCACTGGCCCCATATGCCAGAGGTGGAGGGTTCAAACCCAGCCCTGGCCAAAAACTGCAAAAAAAAAAAAGAGAGAGAGAGAGAGGGAGACTTACCGCCCTAACAATGAGGGTGTGAGCCACTGAATGATAGGAAAGTCAGCACTTCAGACACACCAGGCACACACGTGCCTCAGGGCCTTTGTGTTTGCTGTTCCCTCTGCCTAGAATATTCTTCCCCTATATATGCACCTAGCTCCCTTGTTCCTCTATGTCTCAGCTTAAATTTTAATTCTTTCTTTCTTTCCATCTTTCACTCACTCTCTCTTTCTCTCTTTCTTTTTTTAATATAGAGTTTCACTTAGTCACCCTGGGTTGAGTACCGTGGCATCATCATTGATCACAGTAACCTCAAATTCTTGGGCTCAAGCGATCCTCTTGCCTCAGCTTCCCAAGTAGCTGGGACTATAGGCCCCTACACCAACACCCGGCTAAATTTTCTATTGTTAGTAGAGACAGGGTCTCACTCTTGCTTAGGCTGTTCTTGAACTCCTGAGCTCAAGCAATCTACCCATCTCAGTCTCCTAGAGTAATCCTGGTAATGCCAGGATTACCAGTGTGGGCCACCCCCATGCCAGGCCAATTTTAGTATTTTAGAGACCACCAAATTAAAATAGCACCTGTCAGGCTTCATCTCCTTGCACCATTTAGTTTTTCTTCACAGTATTTCTCAGTGGTTAACAAATGGGTTTGTGTATGTAAGGGGGTTTTGCTGTCTCTCCACTAGAATATAAGCACCATGAGGGCAGGACATTTATTTTACTCATTATTATATCCCCAGCCCCTAGAACATTTCTTAGGTAGTAAAATAGTTGTCCCTTGGTATCCATGGGGAATTGGTGCCAGAGTCCCCTTGGGACACCAAAATCCTCAGATGCTCAAGTCCTGAATGATATATTATTTGCATATAACCCACGTGTATCTTCCTGTATATGGAATCATCTCTACATTACTTACCATACCTAATGCAATGTAAATGCTATGCAAATAATTGTTAAACTGTATTGTTTAGGGAATAATAACAAGAAAAAATAGCCTGTATATGTTCAGTGCACTTTTTTTTTCACGTATTTTCTGCCTTTCATTGGTTGATTCCACAGATGCAGAACCCAGCCATACCAAGGGCCTTGTACTTGTTAAAAGAGCAGTCATTAACTCTCCCCATCTATGCCTTCATTGACCAGGAGGGGCGCTGTGGGACAGGGAGTTGTAGAAGGCTTCGGCTCCTAGTGGTAGCTGAGCTTTGTGCTGCGGTGGGTAAATTCTGCTTGGCTGTATACAAGGCAGGCTTACTTTGTTCATTCCTCATCCCAGAATTACGATATCCATGTGGGAAAATTCCACCTCCACCACCACCCCCTAGCCAGGAAAGCAGGAGAGATTAGACGTTTGTGATACTGGGACATAGCCTCAAGAATCAGAGTCCTACAGCCCTGACCTTGAGGTTCTGTATAGTCACCAGGTTGAGTGACACAGAGATTGACTTTCCACCTTCTCTTCCCAGCTGGTAGATCAATACCCTCCCTGTCCCCAGCACCCTTGAAATGATCTTTCGCTATACTTCTTGTGACTTCTGTCTGCCTCTCCCAGTGTTATCCTGTCTTCTCTCTGTTTCATCTTCCTTTCCTGGCTCTCTTATTGCCATCCTGGCTTTCCCCCTCCCCCTCTTTTCTCCTCTTCAAAGAGTAGTTAAATGGATTGAATGAGTGGCACGAATTTTGTAATGCAAAGTATACCAGTGCCTAGATATAGCAGTGTTCAACAATTGTTGGTCCCCTCCTGCCCAAGTCCTACACATCCACAGAACTTACCCTCCCCAGGCCCTGGCACCCTTGCACCCCTCCTTCCCCTCGGGGCAGTGCGCCAAAATCCTGTGTAGGAGCTGCAAGCACTCCTAGGCAGGGCATGTTGCAGGAGGGCGCCAAGCCCGTGAGGCAACCCCAGAGCAGGGCAGTGCCGTCTTGCTAGGAACATGTCTCCTGAGGCCTTGCCCTGCTGCCTCCTCCCTGCCCTCGATCTCTGAGGGTTTCCTCCGTTCTTCTTCCACCCTACCTTTACAGCTCTCTTCTCTCCTTCCTCCACCTGCTCTGTGAAACCACTTGGACAAGCCCACTAGTGCAAGCATAGCTGTACTTCTGCCGCCGCTCCTGATTGGCCCTGGTGCTTTGGCCACGCCCATTGGTTCCTCCCTTTCCCAAACTCCGCCCACCCAGCTCTAGGTTTTTTGCTCTGGGGAAGGGGGATCTTTGTCTCTGGCCAATTTCCTTTGGCTTCTCTTCTCCGTTCTCGCAGCCTCTCCTTTTCTAACTGTCTGATACAGACTTTCATTCCCTCCAGGATTTCTGCACTTTTAACGTAAAGGTCCCGCCCCTTATTGTGTTCCTGGGGCCACCTCCACTAAGCGTTCTTAAGCTGCAGGTGGCAGGAACCTTGGGGCAAAAGTGGGGTACTTCGGTTGGGGCCACCTGGGTGCGGTGTTAGGAGCCCTGAGCTTAGGTCAAAAGACTGGTGTTTGATATCCTCTTCTGCGACTTGGTGCCTTTGGCTTGGTATCTTGGACTAAGCAATTTGGCTGCCTGGGCCTCAGTTTTCTTATCTATAAAACAGAGAATTAGCATCGTTGGTGCTGTAGAATCCAAACCACAGACTTTGGCCAGGCATTGTGGCGGGCGCCTGTAGTCCCAACTACTTGGGAGGCTGAGGCAGGAGACTCACTTGAGCCCAGGAGTTGGAGGTTGCTGTGAGCTGTGATGCCATGGCACTCTACCCAGGGGGATAGCTTGA
>CAUYQV010100802.1:0-92980 GCA_963574575.1 Galagoides demidoff
TCATTTGATCTTTGACAAAGCAATCAAAACTATAAATTGGGGGAAAGACTCCCTATTTAACGAATGGTGCCAGGTGAATTGGCTGGTGACTTGTAGAAGACTGAAACTGGACTCACACCTTTTACCATTAACAAAAATTGACTCTAACTGGATAAAAGATTTAAACTTAAGACACAAAACTATAAAGATTCTTGGAGAGACTGCAGGAGAAACACTTGAAGAAATTGGCCTAGGTCATGGTTGTTAAACTGTGTAAGATTTTCACAATACTGTTTATGGCTAAAAATTAATGCTTGGTGGGCAAAGGCGACTCTGATGATTAAAAAACCCTCTTCTCTGTACCTTAAACTGCTAACTGAAAGTAACCAAGATATTCACTGATAGGTGGGCAAATAAATAAGCTATCATATAATGCAATATTATCCTATGATAAAAAGAAATGAGCTAACAAGTCATGAAAGACATGAGCGAACATTAAATGCATGTGGCATTTAGGTGAAAGAGGCCAGTCTGAAAAGAATACATCCTGTGTGATTCCAAATATATGACCTTCTGGATAAGACAAAACGGTAGAGACAGGAAAAGTTAAAGGTTTCTGGGGTTGGTGGTGATGGTGATGACAGAGTTGAATAGGGGAGTCTTAGGGAGTTTTTAGGGCAGTTAAACTATTTTGTACGATAATGGATGGATATACGACATCAGGTGTTTGTCAAAATGCATAGAACTGTACAAATAGTGTACAAAGGAAGAAAGGATGACATTTATTTAAGAACATGTCAATATTTGTTCATTAATTGTAACAAATGTGTCACACTGATGAAATATGTTAAAATAAGGAAAATTGTGTACAGGAGGGCATTTAAAACCTCTGTACTATACATACATCTAAAATGGTTTTAAATAATAAAGTCTATTAGTGAAAAAGTAAATATATAAAGTTGGATAAAATAAGGAGTATTTATCCATGTTAGAGTTAAGAAAAATTGAATTCTGGCAGAATCTTTTATTTTAAAACATTAGACCAATGGATACATTGGCAATGTGCTTTCAAAAGAAATCTAACAAAAATAAAAATGAATGTGCAGCCCATTTATATCACTTCGAGAAGAGAAATGTGAAACAATTTTATCTTTTATTAACATATTAACCTGAATAGTGTGTCCTGCTAGCCTAAGATACGGTGGCACAGGAAAATGAGGAGAGAGCAAAGGATGGTGAAGTCTACTGATTTCTGCAATCCAAATTAAGACACTAATTCCAGGCTTGTTTTGTGTCATATCAGATGATCCATTAGCATTTCTTTTGCATAGATTAGATATTCTGTATGATTTCTGATTTTACAGATTTGTGAACATAAAAGAACACAAAAATAATTTGTCTATCTTACTTCATATCCGTACCTACCAGGCTAAGTCAAATTGACTAGTGCCTGGAGGGGAACTTGGTAGATACAGTGTGAAAGACACCTTGTGTTGAGTTCTAGGAAATTCCAAGCATTTCCTTCTGTGTAGATTTTAAAGGATCTAATCTCAGAACTTCAATTGTACACCCCAAAAGTGTTTGGTGTTTTGTGTGTGAGAGAGAGATGTACTTATTGATTATGAAGAATATTTTGTTTTCCTTAGAAGCCATGGAGAACTCACACAGGGAACTCCTCATAAACCTCATGAGCAAAGGGCTTGCTAACAGTTATTCTGAATTCCATTGCCTAAACTTCAGTGATATTCATCTACTTATAGTGCCAATGAAAGTAGTTTGTGAAGCCAGGGTTTCATACATAATTGTAATTCAAAATCTCTTTATCCTTTATTACCACACTTCTACAACTGAGTAGGGTAAATGGGTACTAGGATACTGTCAACAGCAGTTCTTCACATCTGTACACACCTCGGAATCCTCTACTCTTTTTAGGAACAGTGTTAATCTACAGCAATCACTGAGCATTGGTTTCTTTGTCATAATATTTTGGGCTGGCCCCACATTTAAAAATGAGACAATTCAGTAATTCTCCTGGGTATATCTTCATTTTTCTAAGACACACATTCTCAGCATCCTCCGTGTCTTATCATCTTTATTGAATTTCCAAACATGATTCCAGCTGTGCTGCTTATTAAAGTAAAACAAAACAATAAAACAAACAAAAAACCACTTCTTTCTTCTAAGCAATTGATCTATTTTTCTTTAAAATCTTGCACAAACCTGATTCCACAAAGTATCCAGTTTTTTCTGGTTCATAATTGAAGGGAAAAAAAATAGAGGTTTTCAAAATTTTGTATTTCATTTTAAAAAACCAATGCAAATTTAAAAATAGAGTTCATAGGGTTTCTTTTTCTTTCTTTTTTTTTTTTTTTTGAGACGGAGCCTCAAGCTATCCCCCTGGGTAGAGTGCCATGGCATCACAGCTCATAGCAACCTCCATCTCCTGGGCTCAAGTGAGTCTCCTGCCTCTGCCTCCCAAGTAGCTGGGACCACAGGCACCCACCACAACGCCCGGCCGTTTTTTGGTTGCAGCCATCATTGTTGTTTGGCGGGCCCGGGCTGGGGATTCGAACCCGCCACCTTAGGTGTACATGGCTGGCGCCTTAGCCGATTGAGCTACAGGCGCCGAGCCAGTTCATAGGGTTTCTGCTTAAATTATTATCATTTATATAGTTAATTTGCATTAGTCCATTAAAATACATACTAATAATTATTTGTGAAGCACTTGGGAGAATAAAAGATGAATAATGCTTGGTCACTGCCCAAATGTCTTCTAGATGATATAAACAAATAATATGTATTAACAAATTAACAGATGTAAACTATTAAAAGTATAAAGATACAAGGGATGCAATGAAATACGGAAATATATAATAGTCTTAATAATCTGGATAGTGAAAAGTTGTAACCAATTACATAGAACTGCTGCTAAAATGTCAATCATCCTGCATAACCAAAAGGAAGACTTTAGATTTCTTTTCTGATTCATTGTTAGGACCAAATAGCCAAAATCTCTCTCTCACTCTCTCTCTCTTTTTTTTTTTTTCACTTTCAGGAGGAAATTAACACATCCTCTAAGTTTCTAGCCCATGAACTTGTTTTTTCAGTCTCTAAAAATACAAAACTTTGAGTGTATGTTTTTTAGAAATCAAAATTTATCATGGACCAGCTACATTTCCTTAAAATCCTGTATCTTTCAAATTTGTTTCAAGGTAATGTCAAATTAACAAATGCTTTTATTTCTCAACCTCTCAGTAGAGGAAAGGAGGATAAATGAGATTTTTTAGTGGTCATTTCTAGTGATTGTACCTATTATGGGACCATTCTCTCCTATAGAAATAACTATTTAAAATTATCTTGACTTTCGAATTTCTCATATTCTTTGTTCAGGTATCTTGACTTCTTCTTTTTAGTCATAAGAGGATGAATAAAATCTTATTTCTACAGAAAATGAAAGAGTGCCAGAAAAGGCTAGGCTACCTTTTCCCCATGTAGGCTTTCTTCTTAAAATTATACATAAGTAAGCCTCCTTTTCTCTCTTGGAAAGACACTAACATATCCATTAAATTTAATTTGAATTATCCATTCAAATTACAGAATATTGATTGCAGATAGATCTTTTGACAATATATGTAATTGTTCATCTATTATTTCATTAGGTTTTCAGCGGGCCACAGTTCTTCAGCCATAGTTGAAAAATTCATTAAAATATATTTGAAGCAATGTTTATACTTAGATTCTCAGCACTTGGACTTAGGATCACAGATGTGTTTTTGCTAATCTGCCAACATATGCAGCTATTAGTCTGAGAAGCCTCCCTGGAGGGTCATGGCCCCTGGCCACCATGGTGATTCAAGCATCCCGCTATATCATTGCAGGCAAACCTTTGTTCATGCCGTTTAGCAGAGTCAGAGGACTGCTATTTGTGTCCCAGTTTATTTCATAGATTCTAAAAATCACGACTTTGAGAGAAGTATTTGTATCCTTGTAACTCCTGATTACCTTCAACAATCCTCTGAGTTAATAGATCAGAGTAATGGTGTGCACACCTATTTCCTTCATATATCTTGTATTAATCTTTTGTAATATACCAAAGAAGGGGGGGGCATCCTAGGAATCCCAGGTGTATGGCCGCATACATATGGATAAGTTCAAATCCAAGGGCTCCGTTCATCTTCCAGCAAGCTCACTTGCTCAAGAGCAGTCAGCTCCTATTACAATGTCAGGGTCCACTGTCAAGTACTCGAAATCATTTTAACTTTCTATCTCTAGGTGACAAGCTGGTGTAGTCTATATTTCCAGTTATTGCACAACTTAGCAAACAGACATCTAATAAATTCTTTCTGTGTTTATTCTCCTTTCTAACTGGTGTTTTATTCTCTCTTTGCTTTTACAGCCCAATGCCTGAAAAGAATTGTTTGTTCTTTCCTCATGTTTTTAAAAATAATTCCTATATACGGCTCAAATTTCTCAAAAGACTATGGCTCTACATTAGTTATGTTTACCTTACTCTTTTTGCCTTTCTATAATATTTCCCATTTGTAACCTACAAGAAAATCTATGCATTCTTATTTTATTGTTTATTTTCTGTCTCCTCCCATTATACCACGGTTGCCAAAAAAAAAAAAAAAAACAAAAAAAAACTGTATACACATTTTAAGAGATCTTGCTGGAAATAAAATAATCATTTCCAAAAAGTATGAATTGCCAGTAAAATGGATGTGTAATATACATAGGTACACTTGACCAGTAATAGTACCTTCGATTCAATTTTGAAAAGTGATACATAGATAACAGCTGTTAAAACGTGTATATGTTTTTTGTACCCTCTGAATATAGTACATACAGGCAAGGATCTTGTTTTCTCAGTTACTTTAATCCCAAGTATCTACAATAGTGACTGATAGAAATAGATGCTCAGTCAATATTTGATGAATGAATGAATGGCTCAGTATAGTATTCAATTTCTTCTATTCATGAGAACTTTCAAAATCATACTTTACAATATGCTAACAATTTAATCTATTTTTCTCTTCTTCTTAAGATCATTTAGTGTAGTTAAAGATAATGACAATATTACATTCTATGGTGGTGATTATAAGTAAAACAGAGTCCAAGATAGGAGAGTCTGTGTAGAGTGTGACAGTTAATAGAAGCATTTTCACGGTGGGTAGCTGAGGTTGTCAGGAGTAAGAGTAAAATTTGATGAACAGAATCTAGATGGGGGAAACCACTGAAGGTCCCAGAAGGGTAAATGTAGATAAGTGCAGAAAGGTTGAGAAGTTGAACTGAGCCTGGTGTTCAGGAAGGCAGCAAGGACACGGGTTTGGAGGGCAAATGGTGGGCAAAGTAGAAACAACAGCTAGGGAGCAGCCTGGATATGGAGCGCTGTGGGTCAGGCCACCCCATCTTAAAGTAAGAAGAAATAAATACGTTTTATCAGGGAAGTATACGGTAAACATGTTGAAGACATATTAAGGTCCTATGATCACCTGCTATTTATAATTTAAAATCTATGGGGTACGAATGAAAAATGCAATTAATAATTTCTAGTCACCACTTCATGCTGGGCTCTGTCTTGTGTGCTTTAAATAATTAACTTCAATAAAAAGTAATAATGCAAAAGAGTGATGTGTGTGTGTGTGTGTGCAAAGTCCACTTAGCCTCTCACATTTCAGGCAAAATTATACATAGGTCTTTTGAATTCCCTAATGTATTGCATTGTTTTATGAGATTACTCTGTGATGACACTTATATTGAATGACACCCATTTTTCTTTATACCACGCATGTTACCCACTTAAGTGTCTCATATTTGAAGGCATATGTTTTCTGAGTAAATTGAGTCACATTATTGCATGTATACATAAGTATTTGTATGTATGTATATAATCATAGTGAAGAGACGTGTCCATTCAGTATATGTTTCAAAGTTGTCAATAGTATAGTTACAAGACTGAGTTAGTATAGATCTGTCAATTTTTTAGTGTAATAGTCTATACTTCCATTTAAAATGGTTAATAGATACCTAATTGAATAATGTTAGTATGTAACAGTACTCTCTGAATAACAAAAGTTTAATAATGAGCTTGATTTAAGAGACTAGAGTAACTCTGCTATAAATTGATCACTAAGGTGAGTGGTGCTTTTCTTCCAATCATTTCCTCTGCTTGTTAAAGACATCTGAGGGAATTCTTCGACCTATTACGTGAGTGTTCCACCGTAATATTTGGCAATTTTTCTAAGAAAGTTAGTGTAACTTTGGCCTCTGTTAGGATTTTTTTTGTGTGCAGAGAATAGGTATATATTTTTTCTCTGTATCTCTAAGAACAGTATAAGGGATGAGTCAGATGTAATGAAAATGTTCTTGACAGGATGAGTTGTTAAACCTGGGAATACGTTACAACAAGGGAAGGTTAGAGACCTTTAAAAATGAGCTTAATCATCATTATAATAACATAGAGTACGAGCAACATATGAAATGTCATTCAACATCAGACCAGTGGTCTATCTAGTTGCTACTTTTTCTGTCACATAAATATCAAAAGTCTAGTAGGTTTCTTCCCAATATTATCCTACAAGAATGTAACTCAGGTATTCAGTACATCTTTTAGGTAGGATATCAGATAAGAAGTTTCCTTATGTTGTTTATATCTATGACATTGAGGCTTTATAGGTGGGCCCATCATTAATTAATTAATGCATTAAATCATACATCTAATAAATAGCTTTTGAACTATTATTAGAATTTACAGTATTAAGGAAACAGACAGTGTATGAACTCAGTGTAAACAACCATGTAATCTGGTCTCCGTATTTATTAGTTAAGTATTGTATTCCGAGTGAGATGGCAGACTAAGAGTTCTTAGGCTACACTGCCCCTCCTCCAGAAATCCCCGCTAGCAACTATCCACCGTCAGGAACACGAAATGGATATCCCAGAACTCAGGAGTGAGAGAGTGGCACCTCCTTGGAACACAGACTAGAAAAAGCTAAGATCCAGTCAGAGAAAGTTTCACCACACTACCCCTCCGCCAAGCAGGCACAGAGCCATACACGGAGAATTCCCCTCCTGGACACATGGAAAACATGAATTAGAGGCAAACATTCAGCTTCTCCACTCTTCTAGGACCCCCTGGAGGAGGCTTACTCCATCTTATCCCATAGGAAACAAACACTGGGATTACCGGCAGGGCTGGATTATCTGGAGGGGGTGGGCTTCCTGCAAACAGAATGTGGATCTTGGTGGTCGCTCTACACCCTGGCCAGTGGAGGCAGCATGCCAGAGAGATTAGACAATACTATCACACAGCACAAAGTGCAGTCTACGGGTCTTTCAGGCTCAAATCCCTAGCCAGCTTCCCTACATATCTTATTTGCTGTCCCTCATCTTTGTAACAAGAAGCAGCTGCCCCTTACTGATTACCTGAGATGGAGCACCTGGTCCTGGCCAACTGCTAGGGACAAGAGCGATCCCACTAAGCCCTGGTGCTCTTGTTACGCCTCCCCCAGGCTAGTTGGCAACTGTGGGTCAGTGATGACCAATGGCGTGAGATAGAGTGAGCATCTCGTCCTGCCCAAACACAGCTGCCGGGCAGCGTCTCCACCAAACCATGGTGTTCTGCTGGAACCTGCCCTAGGATGGGAGGCGACACAAGTCCTCACATGTCTGGGCAGCACAGGGTCAGGCCTGTCCATCCTGCGGATCCAAGCAGCGACCTCAGACTCCTCCCTCGCTTCAGAGTCCAGCTCATGGCCCTACTCACCACAGATTCACGGTGGCTCACCACCCGGTCTGGAGCATGCGAGGCCTCAAGTCACCTTAGGTTTGGCCCAGTGAAAATCAGAGGGAAACAGAGAATGTCAGTGGAATAGTCACGTTTCTCCACTGCGCGGGTGAGAGGTCAATGTGGGTTAGTGTGTCCTTTGACCAAAGTTCATTGCTTCAAGACAACCTGGTCTCTCTGACTTTCATTTGTGTATCTTAACTGTTCTCTTAGCCTTTAGGGTTTTGAAGTGAGGAGAGCTGAACTGTGGTTCCCCCAGACTTGCTCCTGTAGTTGTAGTTCTTTGCTAATAACCCTTCTGAGATTGTTGGGATCTGACTATGCATGTTTTCTCAGCCTGAGTTCCTTCCTTACCTTTTAAGAGCATGGATTACCTTCTTTTCTCTTCAAGAGAGTGATTTATTGTTTCATGATAATAAGGACAGAGAGACCTCTGAAAATGTTTCTTTTTCTTTCTTTTTTGAGACAGAGCCTCAAGCTGTCACCTGGGTAGAGTGTGTGACATCACAGCTCACAGCAACCTCCAACTCCTGGGCTCAAGGGAGTCTCTTGCCTCAGTCTCCCGAGGAGCTGGGACTACAGGCCCCCGCCACAGTACCTGGCTATTTTTTGGTTGTAGTTGTCATTGTTGTCAGGCAGGCCCAGGCTGGAATCGAACCAGCCAGCTCTGGTGTATGTGGCTGGTGCCTTAGCCCCTTGAGCTATAGGCGCCAAATCTGAAAATCTGTTTCACTCCAAATACTCTTTAAAGAAACAGTACTTATTAGAAAAAAATTTGTGAGAGAGTTGGTAAATGGAAGCCTTGGACCAGAAACAGGTCACATGAGTAGTGAAAGAGTAAAACTATTCATTACTTATCAGAAGAAAGTGATGCAAAATGGTTATGTCATTTGGAACAAATTAAAGATTCCGCACTACAGATTCCAGCTGGATGGCATTCATTTCCTTCCACTCTGTGAGAGCATATTCCTAAAAATCACCCTGTGGCTATGCCATAGATTACCTAGATGAATCAGTGCAGAAATTAGTGACTTTGTTAAGATAAATACTTATTAACTATGCAGTAATATTTACCCAAGAGCCCTGGCAAGATTTAAAAATTGAAGGCAAATTATATATAGTACTTGAAAAACATAAAATAGTTAAATATATCTTAGATAATACTACATAAATGAGTTTAATTAGCTTTAATTCTATTGAATGATGCTTAATTCTATTGAATGCTCTTAACAAAGCAAAATAACATACTATAAAAATGAAAAGTATAAGACATCAAGTTCATTATTAATTTTATAACATTATTTGATGGCATTGGTATTATGACTAAATTAATTAAGTAACAAATTCAGAAACATTTAGCTCAATAATTTGATATGTCTAATTGGACATTTTAGTACAACAGTAATAATATGTATGTAATATAAAAGGAAATTAGAATCTTGAGCTGTTCTTATTGTGGATATATTATCAGTGGACAACTTTGGCAGGAGACAAGAGAAAATAAAGTTGAATTTTTTTTCTCTGAGAGGATTTATTTATTATCATTTTTATTTTTTTTGTTAAATCATAGCTGTGTACATTACTGCAGTCATGGGGCACAATGTGCTGGTTTTATATACAATTTGAAATATTTTCATCAAACTGGTCAACATAGCCTTCATGGAATTTTCCTAGTTATTGTGTTAAGACATTTATATTCTACATTTAGTAAGTTTCACATGTACTCTTGCAAGATTCACTATAGGTGTGGTGCCACCAATTAATTACTCTCCCTCCCCCCATCCTGTCCCCTCTCCCCCCTTCCCTTAGTTAATAGTTTCAGACTAATCAACCACAGTTTTTCTTTAGCTATATTAACCGGTTTTCATTGAGAAGTATGTAGGTAATGTATCTTGGGAACAAAAGCTAGAAAGATACATACTGTATGTTAATAGTAATTACTTTCACATGGTAAGATTTTAGATGGTTTTATTATTTTTCTTTTTTCTCATTTTTATTTCTAATTTTTATCTACAATGAACATATGTTTCTTAAAAAATTAAAAATGAATAACCAAAAATCTCAAAATATTAATTTTAATTATTTCTTATTATATATGCAGATAAGTCAGATAAGACATGACCTATCTTTTTTTTTGACATAAAGGTTTAAATTTCATTGATTTTAGAATTGAACTTAATTCAATTTAGAACACCGTGCTAAGCACCTACTGTGTGTCCTAGGTACCTTCTAGGTCCTGAGCAAGGAGGAGGAGGTACAGGCTCTATCTTGGAGGCAACCAAGGAGTTAAAACAAACTATAATCTGAGAGAGAGGGAGATGAAGTCAGATGAAGTCTACTCGGGTCTTGAACCAAGTAAACTGCAGCAGAGGCCATTACTACACCCCACTACTTTTGGAGATGATTTGAAGGATTTTAATGAAATAGCAATATTTGTCAAAAAAAAATCTTCAAAATAACATGGTTTAATACATTTGTTTCTTTCTTTCTTTTTTTTTTTTTTTGAGACAGAGGCTCAAGCTGTCCCCCTGGGTAGAGTGCTGTGGCATCACAGCTCACAGCAACATCCAACTCCTGGGCTCAAGCCAGTCTCCTGCCTCCGCCTCCCAAGTAGCTGGGACCACAGGCGCCCACCACAACGCCCGGCTATTTTTTGGTTGTAGCCATCATTGTTGTTTGGCGGGCCCGGACTGGATTCGAACCTACCACCTTAGGTGTATGTGGCTGGCACCTTAGCCACTTGAGCCACAGGTGCCAAGCCAATACATTTCTTAAGAGTGCACCTTTGATCTCAGCTTTATGTGCAGTGCCAGGATGTCAATTGCCTGCAACATTACATACACTGTGAAAAGATGAGGAAAACAAGGAAATTGGAAATTGTTATTGAGTAAAATCTGCTGAACAATTTATGCCAATAAACATGAAGATCCTCTCAAAGACTGTTCTCTTTATGCTGCTTTCATCAATGAATGTAATAGACAATTAAATCAGAGTCAGAAACTTTCAAATGTACAGATGAGAATGTTTTCCACAGTGAGAAATCAACTATAAATGCTTAATCTTGTGTTATCATGTTTACAAACTGGTGAAAGTTTACAGACTATTTTTAAGTTTGAATTATGAATCTAAGCTTGAATTCAGGAATCTGAACATGTTTAGGAGATTCCATTTGTGCCTCTTAAATCTGAAACAAACAAAACAACAAAAAAACAGCATTTGCATCGAAATAAGAAGAATCCACAAAGAGGAAGCTGATCCCTTAGGAACACTGCTGATTTAAATGAAATTTCTTCACTGTGCTTTGCGATTGTTTGTCTATGGCTACAAAGACTTCACTGTATACAGTGTAAGAAATATAAATGAAATAATATCGCTCTCGGCTAAGGAAGTGATTTCTTGCAAATACCAATTACAAACAAACATATAATTATTTAACTTGAATGTGTTGGAATTCGGAGAAAGGAATGGTTGGATATCCCAAATAATTGAAGATTAACTTTTATGTTTTACAAATTTCCTAAACTACGATTGGAAAAATACCTTAGTAAGATGAACAGAGTATAATTAAGTTTGCATTTAGTTGAATTTATTGTGGTAACTAGGATTAAATATTCTGAGATTCAAAGATGTTTATATTCCACAAATTTTGGTGATGAAGTATTATGTGCTGGTATTGTTCTAGGCATTAAAAAGATAAGGGAAAAAAATCATACGGCCAGTAGAAGAAGGCATCAGAAATTAGACTGAACTCATTCAACAATTATTTGTGAGCTACGTTTGTCCACCGTTGTTCTGGGTGCTGGGAGCATGGTAAGGAAGAATATGAGCAAATTAAACAGAACAAACTTCTTTCATAAACCTTTTGCTGAGAGAAGAGTTAGAGGGCATTGCCTTTAAAGGACTTAATTTTATGGTGAGCATATAGAGAATGTCTCTTCTCACTGCATCCAATTTCTCAGTGAAATAGTAATTAAGATAATCAGAAGCAGAGTGGAGTGAGAAAACTGTTGATGGTTTGAGGACTGGGGAAAGGTGTGAAGTGCTCGTCCAGCAGAGGGCAGTGGGAGTGACTGGCAGCACTGACCACCTGTCAAAGCTCTGTCAGCACAAGCTGCCTTGGAGCATGCTTGTGTTTCTTTAAATGGATGAGGAAAACAAAGTTAAATTAAAACACAAGTGGGATTTTCCCAAGCAAATATAATGCAATTGGAAAGTAACATGTGGAAGGTTCTATGCAGACGAGTAATAACTGTTATGTAATCTAAGTCAGAGAAGTAGCTGATTGAGGAAAAGATGGGAGAATAAGGAGATGGTAGGATCAATGAATTGAAGGTATCAATGGAGTCAAAGAGTTACTAAAATCTGTATGCAAGAGAGAATGAACTGAAAAGATTGGTTATAAATGGCGAGTTGGATGAGAGTACCGATGGGGCACAATTATTAGAAATATCCAGTTCTAAAACCTGATTGTGAGAATAACTTCACTAGGAAAGGATGACAAGAGCATAGGAAATGAGGAGGAGGAGAAGTAACCAAAATCCAGGGGTTTGCAAACTTCAGTTACAGAGAATTTGAATAAGTCCAAAGGTATTTGCACTGATCCTGGACCCTACTTTGAGAGGGAATTGACACCATATAAATGTCTAATATTTGCATTATTATTTTCACTTAAAATGAAATTACAGAAAACCATTATAACACACTAGGTAGTCAAACATATAATATTAATACACATGCCTTATACAGGGCTGTATCCCAGTAGTGTTAGTACAATCTCAGGAAAGAGTGGGCAGGCTGGAAAAGGAGGACGTGTTTGAGATCTTTTGTAATTTTACTAATTGAGGGTAGGAATAGTCACAGCCAAGGAGTCGGCTTTTACTGAGAATGGGTAGTAATTCCTATAATGGAGTTTCCTTCCGTTTTCATACTTTACATGGTTGTTTCAGAAGTGTCATGGTGATTTCAGTAGTGAAGAAATTTTAAAACCACATGTAAATGATATTATAATTACCCAGAGTTCATTTACAGTGACAAGAGATAGTTCACAAGCCTTGTCGAAGCCCATTCTTGCCTGAGCTTATCAGACCCCTCATTTACCTTCTGCTTAAGAATTATTTCTTTTAACACAGCACCTCCAATCCTTAAACCCCTGCTGCAGGTCTCAGCCTTGTCACCTCATCTCCTACTATAATTGTTAGTCTTTTTCTTGAGCGAAATCCAATCTCAGCATGGTGACCCATGCAAAGACAAATAGCTCTGATTCTGAAAACCTCGAATACTAACAATAACTTTTAAATCCAGGTTTTCTTGAAGAATATAATACAGAAAAATGTATTAGACACAACCCTCATCAAAACTTCTTAAAAATTTCCCTAATTACATTCATTTTTTTCCCCTAAACTTCTTTCTCAATCTACGCTGCTTCACGTCTCTTTCTTATTGCTTCAGACCGCCAGTGCTGTTTGGCCACTCTTACCAATCTGTAAGGCAAGGGGGGCCCCTGCTACTTCTGCATTTGTATCTTCATTCAATGCATTATATCTACGTTACATTGCAGATCATATATTTTGTTTAAAAGACATGAAAGAAAAAGAGTTATAAGTACTTATCCTTTCATATATTTAGTCCATGTCCCATGTGTTTATGTGTACATAATATGCATAAATATTTGTTTGCATGTGTGAAGGAGAGTTTACTCAAAGACACGAGAAATAGTGATTTACCTCAATTGTTGAGAATCAGAACTGTGGGGAGTAAAACTTTATTAAATGACAGATAGTCAGTTGTTGCATATTCAGGTAACATTGGGAACATGACCGTAAATAAATGAATGAGAAATTGAGTTTGACATTTGCATGATGAAATATGAAGCACATTTTCAATAATTTCAGTGATCCCTTAAATATCATTCAGAAATGTTAGCTGACCTAAATTTCCATTTAGCTAATGACTTTCTTTGCAAAGCATATGACAAGCTGTCATTGCCGCAACACTAGTAATACATCAATAAATTCCACCTTTTGTGAGTTTTTGTATATTTACACCTAAAGCAGTGGAAAAATCCCTGGGTAGAATAGAAATTGATACAATCTCCTATAGAACCAAGAGAGAATATTAATGTTTGAAGCGTTCATGTATTTGAATCTAATGCAAAACATAGCACTGTATATGTCTCTTCAACAAAGAACATTTAAATGAATCCTAAGGTAAAAATCCCCATTCATCATTTTTTGTGTATCAACAAAATAACCTTCAGAAATCTATACTGCAGATTTTTTTATAAAAAGTACAAACAGGCCAGGTGCAGTAGCTCATGTCTTTAATCCTAGCACTCTAGAATGACAAGGCAAGAGGTCATTGAGCTGAGCAGTTTGAGACTAGCCGCAGTCTAGGCAAGAGCGAGACCCTATCTCTACTAAAAATAAAAAAACTCACTGGGCATCATGGTACACACCTTTAGTCCCAGCTATTTGGGAGGGAGGCTGAGGCAGGAGGATTGCTTGAGTGTAGAAGTTTGAGGTTGCAGTCAGCTCTGGTCATGCCACCGCACTGTAACCAGAGCAAAAGAATGAAACAATGTCTCAAAAAAAAAAAGTTGCAAGGCCCAGAAGATTTTAGTAGGTAATGCATCACTTTTATTTTTTTCTTCTAAATTAGGTTAAATCTGTAGTAAGAAATACTAATAGGCTTCTTCCATTCCTGCTTTAGTTTCTCAGTGGGAAGTAATAAACAGGAAGTTGGCAGATAGCAGATAGAGGTCTTGAAACACACATTTCAATTTTTAATGCAACTGGTGTAAATTGAAATTCTTATTAATTTATTTACTTGAGCAGCCATCAGTTTGTAATTAGGTGTTCTCACTGAACGAGATGAGATCATTTAAAACTGATTGTTTATAAATGGTTTAGTATTTGTATAGAAAATCAGTATTGAATTGGTGAAGTCCTATTGCTGTAGTCAGGGATTATTTGATCGCAAGGAAAGAAGCAACCCAAGTTATCTCTTCATAAACGAGAGAGTCTTGGCATATCATGTTAATGAGAAGTAAAAGCAGGTGAATCTCCCCAAGGTCTACAAGTTACGCAGTTGCCATTCATTTTTATTCATTCACATTTTCATTTTTTCTTCTCCTTTCCTCCTTTTCCCTTCCCCCACTCTAGGGGCCACTTGCCTCTGCAGCTGTATCTTGGGTAAATAGTCTCTCATCTCTGCTTTCCATTGCAAATCTGCTTCTAAAGTCTTGAAAGCAAGGTGGTCATCTAGACCAACTCCTTTTGCTGTATTTACCAATGTCCCGTTATCTGGCTGCTGAAGTGGAGGCTTTTACACAGACTCTACTTTAAGAATCTTACAAAGTCAGAGTAGGCATCTTCGGTTGCAAATGTAGCAACTTTCGTTAGGTGAGCCCCCCAGACCTGGGCAGAATGGGGGTCTCCCTGGGATCATATACCAGCAGAATGGGTAAGGGAGGTTCTTCATTGAGGATTGATGAGTCTCTCTAGTTCATTCTGCTCCCATAGGGGAAATTGAAGCCCAGTGATACAGACAGTTAAAATTTGCATCTATTTGTTATTTCAGAAATGTTCAAGTCCCTTTTCCTATTCATCTTCCACTCCATCCCCATCTTGGGTAACTTCATGCTGGGGTCACGTCAGACTGGTCCTCTCCTCTCTGCCTTGGTGTGAACTTCTTTTCACGTGTCTCTCCCCAGACTTTTCACATTATTAATTCAGATTTATAGTCTCCCAATGTGACCCCTAAACCCCAATATGTTATCAAAAGTACTGATCAAATGAAATATTGTTTACAACTCCTTTAAATGCTTCAGTTCAGCAGGATATCATTTACCCTCCTGAAAACAGATGTTTAATAAAGATACAACATTTTCTGATTCTGAACAGTTATTTATGAGGGAAAAAAAAGGTCTCTACTTGTACATCTGGAAAAGCAGAGATAATTGCCTTGGTGACTTCTCATAACCTAAAAGCAACAAGACGGTGACATTAGCTGAGAATGGAGTTCAGTTCTTTGACTTCCATTTTATGTTTCCTACAAAGCTTAGCTCAACAACAAGGAAAATAATTCCATATGAATTAAACATCCTTTCTTTGAATTGAAATAAGGTGTTCTTTTCAACATCAACACCTTCACCACAGGGTATTCTGCAGACTGAAAAGAAAGGTTTGGTGCTGAAGCTGTGTCTTGCTAACACTTCAGCTGGCGTATTAACTCCTTGCTGGAGAGCTATTTAACTTGAATAGAATCCGAGCAGTTACAGTGGTAGGGAAGATTTTATGTAACCTTCATTTTTCTATTGATGAAAGCTCTACTACCTTTAAGATCTGAAAAGGCAAGACCTCTGCCATTGAAAAAAAAAATCACAGCTATCTGGAAGATATATTCACAAGCAGTTAGCAAACGCTGCATTGCCGCTTACACATTACCAGGGCACAGAAGAGGTGAAGAGACGAAATCAGAGAATTGATGGACTGGATAAGTTGAAAATAATATTTGACCATTAAATAAATGTAAGATTGAACTTCAAATATGTAAGTGCTTTTCTCTTACATGATAAAACTTATCTTGGAAAGGATTTAAATTTCAGTAAAGAATATAAATTTGAAAGGAAATGGCCGATGCTTTAGCTACAATTCAGTGAATACGATAATTTTTTTGCTCACAAATATGATTACAATTGCAGTACATTTTAAAATAAGAAAATCATGTATAACCCAATACAGAGGTTAAAAGAACTCCAGCCATGTCTCATTTGACCATTGAGAAGAACTGAGGGTCTTTGCTTCCACCCCTGAAAGAACCCACAGTAGTTTTTAAAGGCTGCATGCTCCCATCTATAAGCAGATAAACTGGCATTGCATATTTAGAATGTATCTCCTATCACGGTGGGTAAAGGTTTGAATAGACTTCAGTGAGTGATGACTGTATCTCAGGCTTGACTTTGGCGTTTCAACAAATGACCAAGTGAAGATCTGGTTAAATTGTAAGGATTAAGTTGAGTGTTTACATTGTCTGTTAACATGCATACACATTTAAAATCGATGTCCTCATTGTCTGTAACAATGTATTATCACATTTTCATTGTGTTAGGTTGCAGAGAATTAAAGATAGATAAAATGCCATGGGAAAGAATGCACATATACTAATAATTATGAAGCAATGGAAAACTAGGGATAAAGATACATAGCTTGAACTTTAAAAACAAACAAGCATCTAGGAATTATCGAGGTGAAGAGTGAGAAAGTAAGGGCAATCTCATCACAGGCAACTTCATCTGAAGGGCTATGAAGACAGAGCCAACTAACATGGGGAGAGAAGCATACGCGACTCAGTGTCGCTAGATCATGAAGTTCAAAGAGGTGAGCATGGGTGTCTTGAGAGAGAGACTGGCCCAGGTGAAGGGAAATTAGTCTGAACATTATCCTTCAGAAAATAGAGACCGATTATAGAGTTTTAGAAGATCTCTTGGAGTTTTAGATAGAAACTAAATGGAGAAAATAGACTTGAGAAAATAAGCTTATAAACTAGGAGAGCAGTAGTCAAGAGAAGATACTTTGAATCTAATGAAAATAGTGATAGGAATGATGAAAGTGTGGGTAAAGTTTTAAAAAAATTCTTAGAAGGCAATACTAACTGGCCGGTTGCAGGCAGAGACAGAGGAATGAACAGTAATCATTCTGAAGGCTGAGTGCAGTGGCTAAGGCCTATAATTTTACCACTCTGGGAGGAGGCCGAAGTGAGAGGACTCCTTGAGCTCAGGAGTTCGAGACCAGCTTAAGTAAGAGCGAGATCCCTTCTCTACTAAAAAAAAAAAAAAAAAAAGGAAAATTAGCCAGTTGTAAGTTTCAGCTTCTCATGAGGTTGAGGCAAGAGGATTTCTTGAGACCAGGAGTTTGATGTTGCTGTGAGCTAAGCTGATACCATGGCACTCTAGCCTCAGCAAGAATGAGACTCTGTCTCAAAGAATAAAAAAGGAAAAAGAGAGGCAGTGCCTGTGGCTCAAAGGAGTAGGGCACCGGCCCCATATGCCGGAAGTGGTAGGTTCAAACCCAGCCCCGGTCAGAAACTGCAAAAAAAAAAAAAAAAAAAAAAAAAGAATTATAATTATCCTGGGTTTTTCATTTGAATGAGTGGATATATTTTGTGGTATCAGCTTGATTAGAAAATAAGGAGAATGGCAATGTGGACAAGGAAGAAGGGGAGGAATAGAGAAAGGTGGTTTTCATTGATCATTGCATTTGTAGGCAGACTGACTCTTTCCATAATAGTGACTGCTCAATAACGAATGTGGTGACACATGGTGTTCATTTTCTTTGAAAAAATGTAATATAGAATGTATATTTTCAACTTAATTAGCATAATTATTACTTTAATTTTTGCTTTGAAATACCATAGCATTTTCTAAGAATACTTTTGTTTTTCAAATATTCTTTATACAGGTATATGAAAAAAAAATAATTGAAGCTCATTTTTTTTCAAAAAAAGCAATAGGGAGGTGCCTGTGGCTCAGTGGCCCATATACCAAGGGTGGTAGGTTCCAACCCAGCCCAGACCAAACTACGACAACAACAACAACAACAACAAAATAGCTGGGCATTGTGGTGGGTGCCTGTAGTCCCAGCTACTAGGGAGGCTGAGGTTAGAGAATTGCCTAAGCCTAAGAGCTGGAGGTTGCTGTGAGCTGTGGCGTCACGGCACTCTACTGAGGGTGACGAAGTGAGACTCTGTCTCTAAAAAAAAAAAAAAGCAATAGCAGGCCAGACTGATTTGGGGGGTATTTCATCATTCTGTTTCGAGCTAATCTTTAAGAAGTAATTTTCAAAATTTAGATATTCACCAAGCATCTCTTTTTATTAACAAGTTAAGAATTTATCTGCCTTAATTAATTTAATCCAGGGAATGATGGCTAAAATAAATAGACATCTCAAGCTGTTCAACTAATTCATGTTTACTCTGAGATTAATGTGTATTTTTGTTAGATTTGGTCATTATTTCTTCAGTAAGGCGTATCTGGGTAAAACTGAAACCAAAAAAATGATTTGACAAAAAATATTACTGCATGATGTCATGACCTCCATTCCATTTCTCAGTAGCAACAACTCAATGATTTATTTGATGATGAAAAGGATTTGAGAGCTAGACTAGGAGGAAACAAGTTTGACTTGAGTTCTAGTAATTAACCTGGGACCATCTGCAGGTATGTTGTGTATTTTTCATTTCTTAAAATAAGTTTTAAAATGCTCAAAATACATCACACAATGTGAGAAAGATCTGACAATATAAAATTTCCAACAACACGTAAATAAATTGCCTCCAGAGTTCTCACATTTCTGTGCCTCCAAACACTAAACGTTGCTTCATACACATTTACCCGAGTGTGCCCCACGGAACTGTACTTGCAGTGCAAGCGTGAGGAAATCAGTTATAGCATGATTTGTTATGCTCGCAAGGCCACTGATTTCTCTTCATTATGAGAAAGTTTATTTGAACTGAATGGAATTATCTATGGGGATGGTACAAAGATGGCCCATAGGAACAAAAGCCTTTCAAACTTCTAGGTTATGACTTTTAATTCTTCCTGTATTATGACTGTGACAGTGCACCAAATGATACCTGAGTGACCTAGAAGTACTGATGTCCTTCCCTAAGTGCTTGAGAGAGTAGTAGACGTTGACACGGGGGAAAATCCAGCAATTTATAGGAAGTTGGGTATTCTATATATTAGTTACTTATTTTGCTAAATATTCTTAGAATAATATTAATAACAGAATAATAATCATCTCTCAAAATAGTGGGTGGCATTTAATGGAAGACAGAAAACTATTAATCTCGAAGGCCTTGAACTTCCAGTGAGTACTTAGAGACATGGTCTGTCAATGCACCTGTTCCTCACTCAGATAGTTCAGTGAAAGGCAAGACCAGTGTGTGTCTAACTCAGGTGTCCTCAAACTATGGCCCGTAGGCCACATGTGGCCCACCTAGGACATTTATCTGGCCTGCCAGATGTTTTTGCCACGGCTGCCTGTCCTGCTTAGCAACTGACTCATCCCAGGGCCACAGTCTGGCCCTCCAACGGTCTGAGGGACAGTGAACTGGCCCCCTGTTTAAAAAGTTTGAGGACCCCTGGCTAACTTCTTGGGGTTTTCCAGATTAGGTAGCTGCGTCATGAGTATCAAACTGATACTTGATCTAGACACAGTTTGTATTAGTTCTAGTGTTCTTTTCAAAACAAGTCACAATTTATTGTCAGACATTTTTGGTGACAATTGTCTTTGTAATAATTGTCCTCAGTATTAATTTCTAGCCTGACTTTACCTAGCTACTCCATAACTGATTGAGAACAGTTGAACTGAGGCCATTTCCCCACTAAGTTGGAAACAAGAATTTTAATACTACCATGATTAGAAATAACTATTCCAGGGCACCAAGAAGCAAGCCCAGCAGCCCCATAAACCTACTATCAAAGTCAGGTTCATTTGAATGACTATCTTATGGGAAAATGACAGAATCATTCTGAAGTATTTTTAACATGAGAAATGCCAGGTACTTGTTAATTTCCTAGCCATCAACAGGCCATAGTAAATTGATTTGCTATAGTTTAGAGATTTTTCAAGATTAGGATATCACCTTTCAAACATCACAGCATAGATGCGCAAAATGATGAAAAAAAAATTCAGAGACTTCCAGTTTTATGTTCAACAATGGGGCCCTAGGAAGTGAATGGATGACCTTGACACCGCACTGTGGTGAGGTTTTGCTGCTCCATTTGGTGAATGCTGTTTTTGTACCTTTATGGACATATAGTCATGAACAGTACCAGGAGATGGTGAAATAAGTACATGAACATATTTGGTCTTATTTACAGTGAGAATTCAGAAAATGTAAAACTCTTATGATTACAAAGACAGCCTATTGCGTTCCATGATTTTAAGTATTTGAATGTGGTTCTTTGAAAAATGAGAATGAAATAAATTCAGAGCAAACACATTTTTCAGTTGGTGACTAATGATTAATTTTAACCAAAACTGAATTATTAGATTTAAAGTATAATGGGTTGTGGAATTCCAGTTTATTATTTCTGCATAGAATTATATTTCCATTTGAAGAAGAAAAATCCATGTAATGAGGTCTTGGAGTTTTAACAACTTTAAACCCTAAAATATAATATGGTTCACAATCTAGGGATTCATTTATGAATCTATGGTAATTGCTTAGTATATACAGATATCCAGAAAAAGAACAACTACTTTGTGATAAAATTATGCTGTGGTATGATTCATTATTGGTAGACAACAGAAAATATGAAAGACTATCTTTAAAAAATCAAATTTTAATACATATATGCTATTGGAAAAATATGTTGCTAGGTTTTTTCTTTCTTTTTTCTATATGCATTCCATGGCCATAACCTTTGTTTTCATGCTTTAGGTGGGATCTGGGAGTCTACATTTAATATAATGCTTACAAAAACCTATATCTGACCATTCAAATATTTCCTTAGCTAGGTATCCATACATTGAAGTGAATGTCTTATATTCAATAGGATTGCTAATGCCTTCAATAACTATGTAATTGGATTAAGTTTGCATCTATATATGTGTCTGTGTGTCTGTCACGTAGCAGGATCTCTCTAATGCTCACCCAGTGATTAGATCAGCACGCATATAAGTGTCCTAAGGAATTTATGATTTATAAATCTAGTGTGCAAAGTGTGTTGGCACAAAATACTTGATGAATGACATTTCATCATTCATTTGATTAAATGTAGAATTTTGAGGGCTCTTTTGCATGATTGATTTAGTCATTTTTGGTTTATAAGTTAGATAACAAATAATTTTAGAAAGTATAATGATATACTACATGCCAACTATGTAGAATTAGCCTAAGGTTTTGACAACCATGCTGTGCTCCCTACACATTCATCAGGAAATCTTACCTGGTGTTTATGACTCATTTTCCCTAGGATGGCCTCATTCCTATCAACTGAAATCATTCCTAAATATGCTACATACTTAGGTAATGGAGTGATGAAAAATATACTCTTAAAATACTCTTATGAATTTAGGGTTTCTAAGACTGACATCCCTCCTAGCCCAATGGATATCTCATCTTCTAGAAAACAATACAGCGACTACTGATGATAAAGTTTTTACTGTGATCATTTACCTTCTGGCTGGGTCATGACACAGCAAAAATTATGCAGTGAATGAAAAGTATATGAGAGTGTATTTCTTACACAGCATAGTATTTTCACTATGTATTATAGTTTTTCCTGACCCATTTAAAAATTGCCTACATACATTGTAACCTAACATCCTAAATATAATTTAATAACAGTTATGTTGCAAAGATTTGAAAATTATGACAAATGTGAGTTTATTCCAGGTGGCTTGGTTAAGAAGTTCCTAAATCTTGAGTGGTATGTAATTTCTGAAATGTTCTCATGCCTATTGAGAATGATGCTTTATCGTTTATTCCATCATTTTTGTGAGTTTTCTTCCTGAAATACTTTCAGCAAATTAATTTTAAATGTTTCCCATTAACACTAAGCCTTGGTAGATCATATCTTACACAGAATTGACAGGCATACCTCTCACTTAAGTGAAAAGCAAATATCTTCCCATACCCTGTAATGTTGTCTGTTAACCTAGCACTTTATTACATTGGCATGCAATCAGTATCACTTTATTTTTCTTTGATCAGCACTTTAGGATGCTCTTAAGAATTGATATTTCAAGATATTTCAGTAAAAGAAAGCTTGAGGCATCTGTGCTTCAAAAATTTATTTTTGGAAATTTCATTTTGACACATTTATGTTTTAATAGCATAACTATCAAACTTTAATTTTCTATAGTGATGCCAGAAAATATATATACATTCCCTCCCTCCCCGTAGGAGTTGGCATTGGATGGTATTTTCTACATTTTAAAAATATGCCCTGTTACTAAAAAAGTTAAGTTGGAACATAAGGGGTGGATAAATAATTGCTTGTAATTTTTTTCCTAAAAATGGTGGTTTTTAAAAACTTTGCATGTACTTGAAGCAAATTAGGATGAAAATTTTATTACAGATCCAGTGGTTTTCAAAACTTTTAGTATCATTTTTCGTTTATAAAAATTAATTAAACTTATAGAGGTGAAACATAATTTTAATAGCATTGTCTTTATGTCATATGAGAATGTGTGTGTGTATGTGTGTGTATCTGAAGAAAGGCCCCTGAGATTTACTAACTGTAAGACTTAGTGATTCAGTTCCCAAGACTCAAGACTTTTTATCTGTAAAATGGGGGGAAATGATATAATAATGCTTATTTCACGGGATAGCTGTGAATATTAAATAAGAAATGTTCACGCAGCATTAAATATCGCATTTACTGCTCAGAAAAGCATATTTTCACATGAAATAGGTGAGTAGCCATGGTGAAGCAGACGGTGGAGACACTCAACTCTTGCTCACAGCTTCACCCTTTTACTTTCTGGGCATCTTTAGTGGTTCAGAAAATGAACGTCAAATACTCCCTCATTCTCATTTCCTTGTCAAATTGGGGTTTTATCTGTAATCCAGAGAACAGTATTATTTAGATAAATGATGAGTGTTTTTCACATGTGTTAGATTCTCCCCTACTTTTCACTAAGAAAAGGAGTCACAGTCATTTCCCTGAATCCAACAACCCCCACACTAAGGCCACTTTCCTGTTACAGTTTAAGGAGGGGCTAGTACAATGGTTCTAGCCTCACCCACAGTGGCAGATATTGGTGGGGAGTATTTTTAACTCAAATTCCCAATAAGTCTTAACTAAAGTGACATTTAGCTATTTGTGAGACTTCATGGAGCTCAGAGAGTCCAGGATTGTCTGCTGCATTCTCCAGTCTCAGAGGGTCTCCCTGGGAGAACGAGAAAGAAACACTGATTTGTGATTCGTGGGAAATCCTTGTTCTATATTGTCTGAAAATATTCCTCCTTTCACATCATAAAACTGACAATCAAAGTGATTTCCAGGGATAAGGGGCCCACATATAGAAGCACAGGGCAGGTTTCTGTGAGAGCCTTGGCATTACAATAGGCAAATGCAAATTGTTGTGCCCAGCACCGGGTGAAAACTGAGGGTCAACTATTTCAGATGTGGTCCACCGGTGAGTTCTCCTGGATTCGGCCTGGCTTCCTTTCATACGTCTGTGGTTACAGGTCAGCTAGGAGGCTTGTCTTCTGGGATGACAAGAACAACTGAGTCATGTGTTTCCCACCTTCCAGGAGGCTAACTGAATTTAATCTCGTTCTTTCCTTCCAAGAAAAATGTAAGCTGCACTCATCCCAGGATCCTCCAAAACCTTGTGTGATCACAGCCCTGGGCTCAAAGCCAGGGCCTTTAGAGTCCGCATCAGTTCTGGATGCAGCCCTTTGCTCCAGAGACCTGTGATATAGGTGCCTTTGCTCCAGAGACCTGTGAAAGGCTTATCAAAGACAAGGTATATTTCTACACGCTGATGTATATTGGTTTATCAGGACTGGAAAAATCATAAAGAACGCTCTTGTTTGGGGGAAAAACAGAAAACAACGCATCACTGGTCCATGACATTCTGAACTTCAGGGAGGCACGACTTTACCCCTCCGACCTATTCCAGGAACAGACAATTTTTGTTGGGCCTGTTCTGCTCCCTGGAAATCCCTCTCCGGTCCACTGCATCTCACGCCTTTCAACTCTGCACTTCTGGATGTTCTTCCATTTCTACCATTTTGGCCATTTCTGAAAATGTTATTGGAAAAATGCCAGCTGAGGAGGATGTACTTTAGTTCCTGTTGAAAGAAAGATCGGAGCCCATAGATCCTTTATTGTCTGGAATTACCCCTTTCATCCATGCAGGCAGGCCCTTTGTTAGTGTAATTCCTGCTAAAATTTTGCAGTTCCCGATGAATTTGTTAGTATCGGTTGTTTACCAACAGCCATACCCATAGTACCCTTTACTTTGGTTGGCTAGTCAGCTGCTGGTGGACACCCTTCAGACACTCAGAAACTCTGTTGTCTAGTCAAGGAGTCTAATAGACACTGTCTGAATTATTTCTTATAGCCATCCTCTTGATTATTCAACACTGCCTCGTATCATGTTTGAGAATCTTTTACATGTTAAGGAAACTAAATGTTAGACATAATTTTATTTTCTAATGTGGCTCTAGGCAAATTAGCAATTCTGCTTCTGGGGTTTGGCGAGCTGCTGAATGATAGGGCAATTTGCCATATGTTTTCATGCTCCCCAGGCCAGCTGTGGTCTTCTTTGTGTGGCAGTGGTACGGTACTGAAAAGGAATGAAAAGCAGAAGGACCTCAATGCTAGCACGTGGTTACCTCCAGCGTGTACTGTTGGACAATTCAGATTCAAGGATAAGGAAAACTGCCTCTATGGAAGGGTGAAGAACGGTGACCATTTTTGCAACCTAGCATAGTAATAGTAAAATGAACTATTGGCTGGACTTCATGAGCATCAGATACCCTGTAACTGGTGGCTGCCACTTCATGCTGTGTGACTACCCCACATGCCATGAGAACAGAGAATGGTAAGTGGCTGTGGACTAAGGAATGTCTGTGCCCCTATCATTTGTTAGGATTTCTCTCCAGTATCTCCCTTAGTTTATGAACCAGGATCATTTCCTTGCTCCAAGGGAAAGGGGCAGAGCTTGTGTACCAACCTGGGCATTAGAAAAGGCAAATGCAAAATGTCATGGAAAGCATAAGGGTTAATAATAGACCCTCACGAGACACAAGTCACTGTGACTTTTAGATTACTGGGTCAAAAAGAAGTTCTCTGGGGTTGAAAAGAATTCTCTGAGATGGAACATAAACAGATCTCCAGCAAAAGATCATAATCTGAATGACTTCAGAATTTTTAGTACACCCAGGAAAAGCTAGAAGATAAGGGAGCATGCCTTCTAAATTTTGAAAGGAAATTATTTGCAATCTAGAAATCTATACTCATACAGGCTAGCAACCAAAGGCAAGGCCAAGAACTTTAATAATTTGCTTTTCATGTGTAATCTTTTGGGAAGTTATCCATGGCATGACTTACCAAGGGGAGAATGAGACAAAAAGAAGGAAGAAGAAAAAGAAAAATGAGAATGAAGGAGGAGGGAAGAAAAGAATGAAGAAAGAAAGAAAAGAAAAAAGGAATACACCTATCAGAAACAGATCTCATGAGGAAGAGATGGGGAAATCCCTAGATGATGATTGAATGGTAAAGGTACAGCCTGGGATCATTTCTTTGTACCAGGTATAAAGGTAAACTAATACATTTAAAGTGCAGCAATTTGTAGACAAAGAAATGTTAACCCAGTAAAACAGTGGAATTGTCACTCTATGGATGAAGAGGTATGTCTGCAATTGAGTAATAGAACAATGATGAAGTATGTTCCTGACCCGATGGTTACCCTGAAGCATCTTTCTTTTAAACAGTATCTCTGAGTGGGATGGTGGCTCACCCCTGCAATCCTAGCACTTGGGGAGGCTAAGGCAGGTGGATTGCTTGAGGTGAGGAGTTGGAGACCAGGCTAAGTAAGAGCGAGACCCATCTCTACCAAACATAGAAAAACCATCCCAGTGTGGTGGCACACCTGTAGTCCCAATTACTTGTGAGGCTGAGGAGTCTGAGGTCACTGTGAGTTACAATGACCTCACGTACCCAGATGACAGAAGGAGAAAAAAAAATCAATATATCTGCTTGAAGTTTCTGATTCCTTCAGGCTCCAATGCAGAAGAAAGCACAAATTTTCCAAATAAAAAGAATTATTCTAGGGATAGTGCCTGTGGCTCAAGGAGTAGGGTGTGGCCCCATATACCAGAGGCGGCAGGTTCAAACCTGGCCCTGGCCAAAAACTGTAACAACAACAACAACAACAACAAAACAAACAAACAAAAAAAGAATTATTCTACATATTCACATACGCTTATATGTGCAAAAAGTATCCCTGGAAGGATACTCAAGAAGCAGGGAAGATTGGTTGCCTCTGGTTAGGGAAGCTACAATGTTGGGTATTAGACTAAAGCTTAAATTTTCACTGTTTACCAGTCCCAGTGAGATAGAAGAGGCACACTTCCAATATAAGTGAACATTCTTATAGTATTTTCTTTTGAATGACGTCTGTAATTAAAAATAAAGAGCTTTCACTATAAATGATATAATTATATAAAACTTTGACTGATATAGACAGATGATGTTGTCACCTGAGTGCTGATTCTTACTCTGCTCTGAGGTTTGTTCTGCTGGTTAACATTGGTCGATGATAACGTCACCCCTTTACAGAACTCAGTTTTCTTGTCTATGATTCAACAACGTTTAAAATAATATTAGAAATTCATGTTTTTGTAATGTATATTAAAACATGATGACTTGCATAATTTTCTGTTCTATGTAACACAGCTTCTGTTTGTTTGTTTTGTTATGACATAAATCAGATACGCCCTGGAACAGCGCCTGACATTGGGGGAACATTGAGAGAAGTCTGTAGGATGAGTGAGTGAAAGGAAATCATTTCAGTTATTATTAAGACAATTTGGGGGAAAGTCTGACATTTTAGATGGACTTTAATCTGCTAAACTGCTAATATGCAATTGTGCGTTTGTTGGAACTGTAGCATATATTAAAATCTTATTTTGCATGAACAGCCTGGAAAGTGAAGTTCCTGATGCTCCCTGGGAAGCAAGGCAGAGCTGTTGTTTGCATGCCTTATCTCCTCTCTCTCCTTTGGTGGCTGCTGGGGTCCATGTTTAGACCTAAACTTGTATATGATTAGATGACAGAGATCATTAGTCCAATTAGTATCAATGTCTCCACAGAACAGGAATAAGCTGCCTCCAACACTGAAATTTACAGTCTGAAATTTCCACTTTCTGTGAAGCAAACCTGTACCAATTTGTCAAGAGAAAATTTGATTTGCTGGAGTTGGAAATCATTTTCTTATATGTTTACAATAGATGTCTGTTTCTAATTCAACCTAAAAAAAATAAATCCCCACCAGAATTTGATTGTGTGAAGGTTTGAGTAACATTAGAAAACTATTTTTAACTGATTAATGAATAAAAAATATATTACAAGAAATACATCAAGAAACCTAATTAAATGTTCATCTGCTCTGTGACTGCTTTTCTGTGGGTGATTTTGTGCAAATAATTAATTTTTCATTTCATAGAACACATCACTGCAAAAACTTCTGAAAGCTACATTCAAACTTTATGACTTGAGAGGACTATATACTATAATTGAATAATATCACTAATTCTAAGGTAAACATTTTGCATAGTCAATATAAAATAATATTAGATTTTCTTCATATATTTTGTAGAGAAAAAAATTTTTACTATAACTTACCCCAAGACATTATTAAAATAGAGGAGATAAAAATGTATATCAAAATTCATTCATTTATTCAACAGCTACTTATTAAGTGCCACTTAAGTACAGGCACTGTATTTTGTGTTCGAGATGTATATACACAAATTATCAGTTAATTTTTCTTGAGTCCCAGTGGTTTCATGTCTGTGTAACCAAATAAATATAAGCAGCTGTTTTAACATTTAAAAAATATCTGCAAATCTAAACTATATAGCCAAGATATGCCAGGTATGGGTTTGTACTTCCATTGCTAAGAGTTCTTGCAAACCTTGCTGAAATGGAAAGTCCTTGAGTTACATACACCCAAGCACATTTCCTACCGAAATTGATAAAATCCTGATCCCTCCCCCAATCTACTTATTTTTTAACGGTTGATTCATTAAATACTTTATTCCATAAATGTTCCTTAAGTCCCTACTGTGTGCCAAACAGCATTGAACAAAACAGATACAAGTCTCCACCTTCATAAAATCTAGTCTGTTAGGGAGTTGCAAATCTCATAATCAATAAAGAAACTCAATTGACTCAATTGACAATAAAGAAACTCAATAAAGAAGCTCAATAGAGCTTCTCCAGCTGGGGACCTAGCACACTGTCTAGTGTTCAAGGGCAGATGAAAGAATGGTCTATTCGTTTGCTAATATGCTATTGGTAACTGGAGTTATTAAACCAAAACTCTTCTCACTGCAAACCCATGCATGCATGGCTTATTCCCCACCTCTCTTGCAGGCGTCCTCAAACTACGGCCCACGGGCCACATGCGACCCTCCGAGGACATTTTATCAGACCCGCTGGGTGTTTTTCCTGCCGCTGCCTGTTCTGCTTAGCAGCCGACTCGTCCTGGGGCCTGCAGTCCGGCCCTCAACGGTCTCAGGGACAGTGAACTGGCCCCCTGTTTAAAAAGTTTGAGGACCCCTGCAAGGGACTAACTCCTTTGAATCAATATTTCTAAGTTAGTACTGTCCATCCCTACAGCTCATACCCTGCCGCGCGTCCCACCTGCTCCCTTTTCAATCCCAGGGCCTGGTTTTCTTTCTCTCCTAGCACTTTTCACAGTTGGAACTCGCTCTGCCTGGCTTGAATTTCTCATTTCCTCCTCACCTCCCCCACTAGAAGGTAAACTCAGTGAAGGCAAGATCCTTATCCATCTTGTTTGCTGTGCCAAGGATAGTGCCTGGCATTTAAAAGAAGCTCTGTAAATAATAAACGAGGCAAGCTGGGAAACATTTAAGAGATCTATAAAACAGAAGATGAAGAAGCCTGTAGGAATGAGAACTCAGCGGACATGCCACGAATACACGAATACACGACTCATGCTAATGCTGTGCATAACAAAGAGTCAGAATCATTTCCTGTCCTTAATAAGAAAGTATTTTGGACCCAGAACACTGTTTTTGCGTGAGATCCAGACTGATTACTCCAGGTTATACTCAATTTCTGTGAGATTCACCCTCCTTTTCTTGCTCCATATAAATCCCTACAACAATCTCTCTCTCTTCAGCTATCCTGGGCGAGTCTCTGTGTCAAATACCCACCAATCTGCTGAAAACACCTTACTTGAGTCGCTCTCTTAGAGACTCGTGTTACAGTATCAGTGATACAGGATAACTTTAAAATATCCTCTCCTCAGAGAACTGACACATTTTTCTGAACAGTATTAAGCCAGTAAGAAATGAAATTTTTCTGGTGATATGAAAAGAGTTCCCCAAGTTCAGTAACTCAAAATCAATTCAGACTACATTGATTATCTTCTGGGCAATCTGGAGACATCAGAATATTTTCCAATGGTAATTTATATCACAAATACAAAAGCACGATATACAAGCTGGGTCTCAATCATCAGTAAGAGGAAGCAATTTAATGAAATATGAAAAGCTTTTTGGCTACCCTAAATATTAAGCTCAATTGAGTTATTCTCAACTGACAGTCGGTTACAGTTATAAGACTTAAACTCTAAGGAATTTGGAGGTTTATTATCTCAGAAATTACCTATCCATACAGTGGCTGAAGATTGCTCTATTTTGGAGATAACAGGTTCTAATTTTTATATTTGGCTACTAGAGATAGAATATTTTATCAAGTGCTCTACACACTAATGGAATTTCTTAGAATCAAATGCACCGAGGGCTAAACATTTGACCTATAAAAATTCTGAAGGCATTTTGAGATTTGTATAAACCAAGAAAATTTGCCCTGAGTTTCTTTCTTATAGCTGTTTGGAGGATTTATAATACGTGTGATCTGCATATGATTTCGGAGGTTAGTATTTTAAAGAAAGTTGTATTGAGAAATAAAGTTGGTTAATACTTTCCTTTCTAAGACTTACAGGCTTTTCATAAATAATTGGAAAAAATGTTTGCAATTGAAGTTTTATCTTAGGAGAACTAGTGCATTATGAGGAAATGGTCAGTAAGTTGCTGGCCATGTTCATTCTAGGTAAGGGCAAATGTGATAGTTGCAGCTGGGTGAAATGAAACTGATTTTTCATACATGGGCTTCGTAGCACCTCTCTTTCTGGCAGGAAAAGAAGCAAGCTCTGATCATCTCACACAAGTGCCCAAACTCCTAGCCCTGGTGTTAGATGATGTCACTTTGGATGACTCTTACCTATATCAGACCAATTTTTTCACCTAAGTTCTGAATCTTATCTACTCTTCTTTGTCTTCTTAAAAACGTTACTTTTGCAATAATCCTTTTTTTAAAAAAATAATCCCTACCTCCATGAATTTTTCCGTTCAAACATTCTATCCTCAAAGAATTAACTTATATTTTATGTTAAAAGAAATATACTACATATAGTAAGAAACAAGACTAGATACGACCTAGTCTAAGGTATCGGCATATAGACAATTGGCCATATTTTCCATCCGAAAAATGAACAGAAGCTCCAGGAGCCCAGAGCTGTGTTGCGCTGCTGTCTCTGTGTCTGTCTCCATAGTACCTTCTCCTTTTCTCTGTGTTTTCTCCTCTTTTATCTGGGCTTTTTCTTCTTTTTTCATAAGGAGACTTATCATTAAATATAAAGTCTACCTGGATAATTGGGGATGTTCTCATTTTAAGAGTCATTTGCTATATGTAAGAAGACCCGTTTCTCCCAATAAGGTAATATTTACAGGTCTCAAGGCTTCAGACACGTACCCAGCCAAACTCCTACCACATCGTTCACCTCCACCATTTGTCTCCGGGCACACCGGCTTTCTTTCCGGTCCTAGGAGATGATAAACTTGCTTTCCTTCAGGAAATTCGCACCAGCCCTCCCCTCTGTTTAGAATGATCTGTCACAGAAATGAAAAGTCAACCTGATTCTCATAATTCAGATTCCAAATAAAATATTACTTCCCACCGAACTAAAAGTCACCACCCTGTCCCACTTTATCACCTGACTTTATTTAAATTCTGTACAAATCACTCACCGTCATCTGCTATGTTCATTTACTGATTCTTTGTTTGTTCATTTATTTATTTATTTATTTTTAACAATCGTTGCCTCTCACCCTCAAGAACAAAAGTTTAATGCAAACTGTGACCTTGCCTGTTTGGTTCACACTGGTACCACAGGACATTCAAATTATAGTTGTTGAATGAATTAGTAAATGAGTTACTAAATTAATAAATTTTGTGTTTTATTTGAAAGGAAACAATTGTACTCTTTCCATCAGGAGTAAAGTCACAGCATAATACCAAGTAGCATATTAACACGGGGTGAAAATCCGGGGACTGCTTTCTGCCTGGCTGAGAAGTGATTTGAAACGTCTTCCCTTTGTGCCAGTGCAGGTAACTGAGGGAATGATGACCTCTCTGCGTCAGAGCAGGTCCTGTTGAAAAAAATGAATGGAAGTGTCACGACCCATCGGGCCCCTATGGCCCTGGTCTCGATCACCACAGGAAGGAACCAGGCATGATGAGCATTAGAAGTGCATGCTTGAGGGAGGTGGGCTAGCCCTTCTTTGCAGGGTAGCCCCGAACAACCTGCACACTAGCCTTTTATTGAGACAGAACAATACAGGTGAGGGGAGTAAATAACAATGACTGCGTGCTGAAGGCTCGGGCTTTTCTTCCACAAGGAACACCTATGGAGTAATGGCCCGAGGTCCACCCCTCAGCTGTGGATCATCTTGCTCAGATATCATCTGGCTCTTGGTGTTCCCTACATGGAAGGCAGTGTTTTAAAGATGTACTTGCCTCCTTATCTTTGTTGGTCTTTCCCAGATGCACAGAGGAAAATCAGAATGGGATTTAATTATGAGGGCAGAGAAAAAGAAATATTCATGATCCAGATAACTCATTACACACTACTTACATATGAATTAAATGTATTTTTTTTAAGTAGAAGGTTTTAGAACTGCCCTTGTCCTAGAGCCCCTGTACCAAACCCCTCTCCTCCATTCCCTATAGCAAACCTGGGGTAGTCGCAAGAAAGTCCAAGATTATTATCCCTTCCTCACGGTGCCTAGCGCACACCGAGTCTTGCACAGAGTAAATGATCCAGAGCAACATGTTCATTGTTGAACTCACAAGAGAGATACTTCATAAAAACATCTGATAACTGAACAAATTCATCAATTTTCTGGAAATGATCACCCTCATCCCAGCAAAAGAGGTCTGAACCAAGTCTGAACCAGTGTGAGGTTTAAGGACAGGGCAAAGAGGGTGGACAGCAGCTGATAACGATGACCACCAAGGGCATCCAAACAAAAAGCCCTTACAGTTATATTTGATAAAATAGGGTTGATCATTTTGCTGAGCAGAAAGGAATAACAAAACCCTCATGTTAATCTCAGCTTTCACATCTTGGATGTGTGACTCTGGATACATACATATGCCCGTAAAGATATTTATGGAAACACTAACGAGGGAAGAAGAATTAATAAGATGAATATGATACGATGGATTGGCAATCAAACTAACTTTTGCCAAATAGATGGAAAGCTCAAAAGAGAAAACATAGGAAGGATGAAAAGAGCATTGTAGAATTCTGAGGGAGATCGGCGACAGGGTCAAGAAATTAACACTGTGATTATCTACAGGTTGTTGACTCATTTTGTTTATGCACTGAGAAAATTAAATTCAAAAAGGGTTTGATTTAAAAAAAAATCTATGAAGGAAAAATAAAGAATGAAACCGAAAATTTCATAGATGTCTGATAGAGTATAAGTAAATGAGCTCTGTGTGTGTATAGTGTATATATGTATGTATTTATGTGTATATATATGTAAATATAAATGTAACTGTTCAGGGGAAACTCCTAGAGGTTAATAGGCACCCAGAAACATATTGGAAATGAAACAGAGTGAGCGCTTCTAAAAGAATACCGACCACCACCTCTGCACTCTGGTGATTTACACTGTTGAAGCTTCCAGGGAGGAAGTGGAGCTCTTTGAATGAAATGCAGATAAGGTACTGAGTGTGGCAATTAAAAGGTTTTGACACCAAAGCAGATATTGACCACCTTTTGACATCCTTTGTCTTAGAAAAAAAGGGCATTTAGAAACCAGACTTAGAGAACTGGGAACAGGCTTTCAAACCCTGAGCAGAGGGAGCTACGGGAGACCTGGAGGAGGAGACAAGCCCGAGTCCTGAGCAAGTGCTGTAAGATGGCAAGAAAGACCACAGTGCGGGAATTAGGGGCCATCTTTATATTTCTAGGGAGATTTTATTAAAACAATATGAATTTTGTAGATTTTGCTATTAACATAGTTTAAATTTACATCTCAATTCATGGTTCAGTTAGTACTGATTGTAACAATTCTTAAAAAGTTATTTCTTTTGGGGGGGCAATCACTAACTTTTTTAGGTTTGTTTTTTTTTTTTTTTTACCCATAAGCACATTAAATAAATATTCAATGTAAAGCAAGATGTAAACATGATGATTTTGGGCAAAAATACAATTTAGTAATTAATTTTCTGCATTTTTACTCTTCATAAAACATAATGTGTAACAAAGCCTATGTATCATTTTTGAATGTCCTTAAATAACTAAGTTTGTATTCTAACACTAAGTAAAAGTGATAAATAGGTAGCTACTTCTATTACTTTGACATTTTGAACTGTTCTCTTGCTTTAATTTTGGTTTTATTTTGCCATAAAGGTGTTTTTATGGATGCAATTGTATTTTATTTATTTATTTATTTATTTATTTATTTATTTATTTATTTATTTATTTTGATACAGAGTCTAACTTTGTCATCCTAGATAGAGTTCTGTAGCATCACAGCAACTTCAAGCTCTTTTAAATGTAGTTTGAAAGTACCATAGCTCTGATCCCTGACTGGTAAAAACAAAAACAAAAACAAAAACAAAAACAAAAACAAAAAACAGGGCAGAAAGAGAACTTCTTCTTTTACAGAATGACTCAAGATTTTCTTCATCACCTAGAGTCACATTTTACCTTTCTTCTGTATTGCGTGCATAGATGAGCCAGACTTTCTATTCTGCTTTAATATTCTGAGACCTCGCTAACCTTAGAGGGACTGCCCCTCCTAAGATTACTTAATTCCTAGAAATAGTAAAAGACTCAACTGTGAGCATAATTTTCAAACACAATCAACTCCTGACTCTACACCTCTGACCATCCCCTTTCCGGCGCTCTTACACTAAGCTCTATCCCTTTCAGCCATAATACTGATTCTTCCCCAGTTGAAATAGCGAAATCGAATAATTGAAATGAAAGGCCCTAACCAGATCCTATCCACAGTGACACCCTATACTCCAGAAATATGAGAAAGAAATTCCTATGATTTATAAGCCACCTAGGCTATGGCACCTTTACTATTCCTCTCACCTAATCGTTCCAGGACCAGGCATCAGACACCTAGAGATACTCTAGCCAGTCCGAAGACTCCCTGCCCTGTCTCGCCCACCCCTCCTATGAAAACCACAGTAAAGGCTCTTGCTCTCATTTTCCCCTCATTTCTTCTCCCTCTGGAGTGATCTCGGTGTGTCCGTTTGTGGTTTTGTGGTGTGATGTGGTGTGCTTTGTCCTCTTGGAAACAGTAACAAAATGATCTTTTCAGGGGCAGTCATCTCCTGCTCTGTTGGGTTCACCATAACTGAATAGTTAGGAAGCCTAGATTTTAAACAGTACAAGATGCTTCATTTATGGTATGGGAGGTGCATAGTATTTGTATTTCATTCTTATGTGTTATGGCCTGAATGTTTATATTCCCCCTAATTCATATGTTAAAATCCTAACCCCCAATGTGATAGTATTAGGAGGTGGGGCCTTTTGAACATAATTAGATCGTGAGAAGAAGATCCCAGGGATCTCTCTCATTCTCTCTCTGCCATGCGAGGTAGAAAGACGAGAGAGCAACCTGCAGCTTAGAAGAAGGCCCTAACCAGATCCTGTCCACAGGGACCCCCTGTACTCCAGAAATATGAGAAAGAAATTCCTATGATTTATAAGCCACCTAGGCTATGGCACTTTTTATAGGAGCCCATCTGATTAAGATATCATGTATAGATAATATACATCCTAATTGTTTGATGCTGGGAGATATCTGGGTGTCTTAGATTGGATTTGATAGAAATATTATATTTCTCATTAAAATTAACAATTTTTTCTAATGTAATAGATTTTTCTACTTAAAGGCATGTCTTTTTATCAATGTTAAAGTCATTAGGCAAAAGACAGGTGCACCTACCTTTTTAAATATTAAAAAGTTCCATTTATTGATTGGCTTAAAATAAGTACTTAAAATGCTAAGTGCTAAGAACAGGCCTAGCTATGGCCTAATTGGGTATAAATGGCATCTATAACAGGGCATTTGATTCCAACTATTATCTTAAAAGCAAAAAGAATAAGATAAGAACAATGTATTTGGGAAAACACATGAATAATTTAGTTTTGGTGCCTGAGAGAGTTTTTTTTTTCTCAAATTTTCATCTAAGCAGATGCTATGATGCATGAACAAAGTCTAGCAATTGCATCAGCTGGGTCCTAGAGAAGCCTGCGATCTCCTGGTGGGAGAGGTGGGGGGAACCTGCCAATTTGGCGGCCAGCGGCCAGCGTTAACTCAAGGCAGACTGACTTGGAGGATGCTGCAAACCCAAACCAGGGCATCACAATGACATCTAATGGCTTAAACAGAAAAAGTTAATACAGAAAATCTCTAGTAATACTTACTCTCGTCAACAGTCATTGGAGGAAATAGTTATATGAGTTTAAATTATGAACTTTTGACCAAAGTTATATAAAAACACACAACTTCAGTCTTTCTGCTTTCAAAATTTGAACAGAAGATCCTCAGCAAAGAATTCCCTCTCCAGCTCCCTTGTGGCTTGTGAAATATTTATGCAGAGAAAAACAAATGTTTCCATAGTTAGCAATGGGGGTTGTCATTTTCATTTTATAATCACACATAGACTACAAGTCATTCATTTCCTCAGCTTGAAGAAAATGGAAATATCCACAGAATGGCTGTCTCCAAGCACTAGATAGATTTGATAGTCAAGTGTCTTGTATAGACATTTCTGTTACACAAATCATATTCAGGACGTCATCCATCGTAACTTGAAGCATTCCAAGAGCAGAGTCACATTTTATTGTAATAAGATGAATATGGGCTTCGAGGCAGACTTACCTTTATTCAGACTCAGATGCTGCCACATCATGTGAAGCTTTAGAGAAAAAGTTTTAACTTCACAGTGAAAACAGTAATAATACTGTTCATTGATTATCAGTATGTTCCAGGCAATGCTCTAATTTCTTTACTCACTTAAGTCTCAAAAAAATCCAGTGAGATACATACTATTAATAACCGCATTTTACAGAAAAGAAAAAGTTAGCAATTTTTGAATAATTGGCCCAAGAAAACAATTTGTAAATCTTTACATGTTAGAACTTCATGAATATATTTTTGAATTATACAATATGTAAATATATACAATAGCTACAACACTTATCTTGAAGGGATAACAAATCTCTTTTATTAGGCATTTATTAAAGAGTGCGTATGATTTTTATTACTGTGAAGAAACAAATTATGCTTTAAATTCCCAATAATGGTTTTCCTACATGTTTTATTCCCGTCTCCCCTTTCCTTCCTTCTTTCCCTCCCCCACTTCTCACCTTTCAGCTTTTCTTCCTTCCTCCTCAGGCTCCCCCACCACCTCCCTTTGTTCTCCCCTCTCCGCTTTCTTTCCCTCATTCCCTCTCTTCCTCCTCCTCTCCCTTCTTTGGTACATAGTCATCTCATTAAGTATTTCTCTGGGACTGTGCACTCTGCTTGGTCATAAAAATCATTTGGTGATCAAGACAGATAGAGTTTTTATTCTAGGGAGCCCAAAACCTTGAGGTGGGGCATGGAGGCAAGCATTAGAAAGTAATCAAAATATAGTTGACCAATTGCTGAAACAGACAAGGATACTTGGGAAATATGTAACAGAGGGCCTGACCTAGGCTAGGGTTCATAAAAAAACTTTTCCACAGGTTAAAATTACTTAACACATTGAGATATAATTATACTTGGCTGAATTAATAGTATTGATTCTGTCTGAGATTAAATTTTATATTAGATAATTTAATATGAATTTGACACAGTAAATGACATAAAACATTAGACATTTTCTACTGTTATTTTAAAGATGTATTCAAATTTTTGATTTATATTCACATTAAGACATTTTTAAAAGATTACTAATTGTACTTTTCAGAAGGTAATGATTTCTTTATGGACATATTTCCCTTTGGAAATGTGCTTCTAAAAAATTGATGAGGAAATAATACTGAATTTACAAACTTTAACTTTACGAAAGGAATATTTTTAGAAATACATGGCATTGCGTAATTCAAGAATACTTTAAGAAGTATTGCCTTGGAAGCAATTATACATAAGATAATCTTCATTACATTGTTGAGTAAGTCACATATTATCATGACTAGAAAAACTGAGAGACAAGTGGATTTTCCCAGTACAGCAATGGTTCACATTCTCATCCTATGTTTTCCTTATTAACTCAATATAATCAATCCTATGGGCATTTGATTTGGTTGCTCCTGTTGAAACGGGATTGTTTGATGTTGGTGTATTTTAAGATACTATATTTCATAACTTGAAAAATTTGGAAATGAAATAAAACTCAAGCTTCAGTTTCTTAAGAGAAAACTAGGATATGACTTGAATCTACTGGCTAGAGAACTAAAATATTTTATGGATTCCCACCATCAATTTTATGGTCATTTATTCATTTATTTATTTTTCTGTGCTGCCTTGAGCCTTGATTGGGAGTTAAGTTTCAATTATTCAATTTCGGTATTTCAACTGGGGAAGAATTAGTATTATGGCTGAAAAGAATGTCTTCTTAATAACAATGCAGAACCCTTGAATGCTTATCTGCAATTCCTTTCTCCCTACTATAAGGCAAAGAGTATGCAAATCAATTCATCATGGTTTTAGACCAGAGAAAATAGTTGTAGCTAGTTCTATCCATTTTATATTGTTGTGTAACAAATGACCACAAACTACTGGTTAAAGTAAATACAAATTTATTATCCCCCAGTTTCCATAAGTTAAAACTGTGAGCGAAGATTCACCAGCTCCTCTGCTCAGGGTTTTATTAGGCTCAAATCAAGTTGTCAGCCCAGGCCATGATCTCATCTAAACCCTGACATTTTCTTCCAAGCTCCCTAGCTGTTGGCAGATTTCAGTCCCGGAAACTGTAGGATTGAGGTCCTCAACTCCTAGAAACCACCCCACAGTTCTTGCCTGTTGCTCCCTCCATATGGAGTGTTTTATCTGCATATGGAGTGAGCCACAAGCTGGGGAAATGAATGACTTGCAGTCTATGTATGATTATAAAATGAAAATGACAAGTCCCATTGCTAACTGTGGAAACATTTGTTTTTATGTGCATATGGAGTTAGCTGCAGGCCGGAACTGTGGGGTGGTTCGAGGAAAAGCAACCTTGGCATTTTTAATCTGTCTGTGAGACCCTCTTGGATGAGCTACCTGATTAAGTGAGGACCATCAGGAAATCTCCCTTTTGATCAACTTCAAATCACCTGTCTAAAGACCTTAATTACATCTTCAAAATCTCTTCACCCTTTATGCCACTTAAAACCAATCATGGGAGTGATAGCCCATCATATTCACTGGACTCCCCCAGGCTTAAGAGGAAGGAAGATCTCGGCTTGACACAAGAGGTCTCCTCAGGGTTACTGCAACTTGGATCATTTTCAGAATATCATCAGGAGAGAAATATATGAATATTGAAATCAGCTACACAGCAATTGCTATCTCCAACAAACTAATTGATATAAAAATATTTTTGTAAACTTCATAACTTCACATATATAAATTAACTGATTTTTATTTAAGTGGAAAAGTATTAAAATACATGAAAATGTTATGCATTTTGGTACAAAAATACAAAAACAATATCCTTTATGCAAGGTTATTATGGTTGTTTCACATGTCTATTTTAAATTAGCAACAATATTAGGGCATTAAATGTTTGACTTAGGTACAACAGTAAGGATAGTAACATCTTTATATTTTCATTTCATTGTGGTAGGTAAGGAAAACAGTTTTCCATAAGTGCACTTCCAGAATAGGAAGCAAAGCATCTACCTGGAATTTATGATGCCCTGCGGTTAGGCTGCTCCCAAAGTCATTAATTGTTGTACATTAGGCTGCTTACCTCCCAGTTACTGGAATTCAGAAAATGTAATTTTACATTCTCTATTTGAAATAGTCTGACTTTAGTATATTGGATTTAAAGATAGTTTTGAAGAACCATAGTACTTCACATTTAAAATATCATAGGGTTTAGGATATTCGTGGTGGCTCATGCTTATACTCTTAGTATTCTGGGAGGCTGAGGCCAAGGAAGGTGGCTTGCTTGAGCTCAGGAGTTCAAGACCAGCCTGAGCAAGAGCAAGACCCTCTCTTTAAAACTAGCCAGGCTTTGTGTTGGACACCTATAGTCCCAGCTTCCTGGGGAGCTGAGACACAAGGATCACTTAAGCACAGCAGTTTCAGGTTGCTGTGAGCTATGAGGCCACAGTACTCTACCGAGGTTGACAAAATGAGACAGTGTCTCAAAAACAAAACAAAACAAAACAAAACAACAACAACAACAAAAAACTTGGAGTTTAGAACAATGGAGAATGTATTTTAAGAAAATAAACACAAAATATTTGATAAAAAATTCATAAGTATTGAAATAAAAAGATATATAACAGAGATTTACAATAATAATTAAGTAGATGACATTTTAACATTGTTCCCTAGTTTATACTCCCAAATAGAGCACCAGAGCTTCTGGTCATGAATCACATGATGTAAAACTTTCCAACCTCCTTATTTCTTAAAGACCTACTAGGAAACCATGAATAAAAGCAAATTTAGTTCTGAAATGTATTTTGTTTTTTTGGAGACAGAATCTCACTCTATTGCCTTTAGTAGAATGCCGTGGCATCACAGCTTACAGCAACCTCAAACTCTAGGGCTCAAGTGATCCTCTTGCCTTAGCCTCCCGAGTGTCTGGGACTACAGATGCCTGCCACAAAGCCTGGCTAGTTTTCTATTTTTAGTATAGATGGGGTCTTGTTCTTGCTCAGGCTGGTCTTGAACTCCTGAGCTCAGGCAATCCACTGGCCTCAGCCTCCCAGAGTGTTAGGATTATAGGCATTAGCCACCATACCCAGCCTTCTTACATATATTTCATAATAATTTACATAGATACTTAAGAAGAAAGACCTTTTCTATTTATTTATTTTTATATTAACTATCTTATATTTTAATAACTTTTAACAACCTTACATAGTGTAAGGCAGAAAAAAGAGTTTGGAAAGCCTTTCTGTATTATTTGCAATTTGTACCAGATCAACAAGTACTATTTTGGAGAGTCCTCTCTACAAGCCCATAAACCCTTTCACAGTAGTTTTTATTGAAATGAATATGAATTTGTAGAAGGTCACATGATACAATCTTTCTGAAAACCGGTTTCTCCCTCTCTCTGTTAAGATAATATGGAATTGATACATAAGAAATGATTAGTACGTTATCTGACACAATTAGGATCTGAGCAGGTGTTAGTTAATGGTGTTGTTATCAAAACATAGACATCCTATGTTTTCTGACCACATTAAAATGAAATTCATGGCTCCAATTTTACTCTTTGCTTTATGAAACAATGGAAGCGAATATACAACAGTTTAAGCAAAACACCACCAAAGCTCATGTATTGGCAAATCATGATTTTAGTTAAACAGATGAAAAGTCTGAGTTGTTTAACGACCTGCTTATCAGTCTCATAACATCCTACACTGTTTCTGTGTTTGGAAAACCTGGGCATCATTTCACAGTTTCATGGTAAGGTTAAGTGCTGGAAGGAAAATGACCCCATGTCAATGTGACCCTTTTCAAATTTGTGATCTTTTTATTTTAGTAGAATTCATGGGATTTTTTTCCCCCCTCATGAGCTTGAGAAACAAACAAAGAAACAATGGCATGTGTAATGGAGATTCTGTAACAATTTAGAGCTCATCACTTAAAATAAAATGAAAATAAATTCTCTATCCAGGACAGGGATTATCTCAATTTTGCCAGGTTTTTAAACTCTGGGACATGTTGACATTCTCAGTTTGCCACAGTTCATCAGAACACGGTATGTCTTTTGCAGACAGATGTCCATGTGCCCTTCTGCCCTAAGAGGCTGTCTTCTGACACTTTGCTTGTCTTCTGCCAGCCACTTGGTGTTCACACGGGAAGTCAATGATTGCTGTCAACACAGTGCCAAAATTTCCCTTGTACAAAAACACTTGCAACTACAGCTTGTAAAATCAATATACCATAATGCATCTGAAATCAATATTTGGGATATTGTGATGTCCTTCGACCCCAACATCCTGGACTCTGAGTTAAGTATTCTATATTTATTTACTCAGTGATACAACTTCAAAAAAGTACTTTGACTCCGTAGCTTGAGACTGTTTATGCTCCACCAAAAGAAAGAAATATATTTCCAAGATATTGCTGAGATAATGGACTGATTAGCTCATTGATTGAGTTAACATGTTTTTATTGAAAGCCTACTCTTTTTGCATAAATTGCTAAAAAAACACAGGAAACCAAATAAATGGTCCTTGTCTTTGAGAAACTTAAAATTTTGTTTAGGAATTTATAAAAGACCTAAAATCTTTATAAAAGACTGATTTTAAAATTCATACCCATTATGAATTTTAAATTCATAAACAAAAAAATTAGGAAAATGTTACCAATTTTTCTCTGATTGCATTTATGTTTCTTTATTCTTCAGACTTTATTCTCAGTACTTTCCAGTTCTTTAACCTCCATCAATTCATTAACCCATCTAGACTGTAGTTTCTTCATTTGTGAAACAGAAATAATAGTAGTTTCAATTTTTAAAACACTACCGTTTGGTAGGGAGTAAAACAGCTAAGTAAACTCTAGTGATCAAAATAATAATTACAGCTGTCAGAACAATATTAATCACAATAACTATACAATTATAATAATAGCTTTTATCTTAGTTGTTCATGAGGGAATTCAATATAATGTTAACACTTTAGGACCAAGATTACATGCACTTATAGCCACGGAACAATAGCACCTTGGTGTTAGATTACACATGAGACATCAAGTATTTCAATACTCATTTTATAGATAAGGATAGTGATGCCTGGAAAGACAATGCAATTTACTCATTGGTGACTGGAAATCGAGCTCTTTTCTGCATCACTCTGCATTACAGTAACAATTAGCATTTATCGCACACTTACTAGGTCTAAGTAATGCAATACAAGCAGCAATGTTCTTTCATTTAAATTTCATGGCAATCCTCTGAGGGATATACATGTTACTGCTACTATGTCTGTTTCTATATACGAGGAAACTGAGCTTCTTTTGCTCTGAATGGCAAAGCCTGGGTGTGAACATGGGTAATCTGCCCTCAGAAGCCAAATATATAACCCCCTGCCACATGTATGGATTTGTACATATGTCTCTGTGTGTATAATTACACAAGTGGAATATATAAGTTAAATACATATATGGTAATTTTTATTTTTATTTTATTTTATTTATTTTTGAGACAGAGTCTCATTTTGTCACCTTTGGTAGAATGCCCTGGTGTCATAGCCCACAGCAACTTTACACACTTGGGCTTAAGCGATTCTTTTGCCTCAGCCTCCCGAGTGGCTGAGACTACAGGTGCCTGCCACCATGCTCAATTATTTTTTGGGAGATGTAGTCTCTCTCTTGCTCAGGCTGGGTGGTGATTTTTAAATTTCATTGCCATTATTTTACCCCCTTTTCTTAGCCTTAAAGAACATATGCTCTGGTAAGTTTTTTTTTTAACATTTTACATTGTTTTCAAATGACTTAGGCAAGCAATTCAGAAATGAACATAGCTCAAATGACCTTAAAATTAATATTTTTAAAATAAGAAGAAAAATAAAATTTACCTAAGTAATAAATCTGAGATATTATCTGATATAAAGTTCACATTCCTGAAGAACATGAGGAAGGACAAAAACATAAGGAAGGCAAATCATGTAGATGTGGAATTAGGACTTTATATAGTCAGATGAATATTAAAAAGAGACACAATATTTCAATAAATGTTGAATATAGTATGGTAACATTTTCACAAGGATGTAATATGGTAACTGATATATAATACATACACAAATTAATCAATAAGGCAGTCCTTGGGTTATGAATGGGATAGGTTCCATAGGTTTGTTCTTAAGTTGAATTAGTATGTCAGTTGGAACAGATGCATTGACCTATTACCTGTGATGGCCTCTGTTCCTAGATGTGAGTTGTACATAGTTGGATGTTTGTAATTTGGGGACTGCCTGCAATACTAAAGTTTGAGAGACTTTTCTCCATGGGGCTCATGAGTTTCTGGACATCTTACAAGCAGCAGCACCGATGGTCTTTGCTCCAGAATTTTTTTTCAAGGCTATTTTTGTCATAAAAACCTTGCAAGGTAGAGGTAAATGGTCCTCTCTGTGGAGCAAAGAGCAAACAGATTTGCTATTCAGTATAAAAGTTTCAGGTTCCTTAAATGCCGAGTCTCTCTCTTGTGACACAAACCAGGGCACATGAGGTGTCACTCAACTCTTTTTCTACCGCCAGGTGAGTTTTGGAATCTAGGTGCTCATGCTGCTTGCTGTATTGAGAGAAATATGTTTTATGTTTTTTTGATGAGGACCCCAAATCTCACATCTTTTCCCAATGTGTTAGTCAGGGTTTTTCAGAGAAAGAGAACCAGAGTATCTGTCTATATCTATAATGTGTGTAAAGGTGAGAGGTCTTATGAGGAGCTGACTCACCTGGGTATGAGACTCTGAAGTCCATCATCTTATCCCCAAGCCAGAGGCCCTGGAAAGCCAGTGGTACAGTTCTAATCAAAGGCCAAAGGCCCAAGAACCAAGAATACCAAAGTTTAAGTGCAGGAGAAATGGATGCCCCAGCTCAAGAAGAAAGAGTGAATTCACTACTCCTCAGCGTTTTTGTTCTATTTTCACTCTCAGGGGCTTAACTGGTGCCCACCCACAGTGGTAAGGGTGACAGATTCTACTCAGTCAACTGATGTAAATGCTAATTTCTTCCAGAAACATCGTCACAGGCCATACCCACTGATAATGTTATACCAACTGTTTGAGTATCCCTTTAGCCCAAGCTAATTGACACGAAATTAATAATCTCAGCAAGTATTCATTTAATTGTAACTTTTAAGGAAATACACTAAAATATCACACCTTTTACTGTTATTGACATTGAGGTTCTCAAGTTATGTTAAATGGATGATCTGTAATGTAGGTTGGGCCTAACTATATTAAGTACCTATTTTTCCCCCAAACAGGTTTTGGAATGAGAGATGGGTTTCTCAGTTTCCTCAGAATACTTAATATTGTTTTTGTTTTCTTCTGGGGACATTTACTTAAATATATTTTTAATTTTTTTTGCTTTCATCTCCTCTTCCATTTTGTCACTTTAACTTTTGGTTTTGAATGAATTCAGATACCTATTTATGCTGCGTAGGAGAACTTAATCAGTTTGGGTATGAATTCCTTCACATAATTTTTAGATATAAGGTCTTTTTAAAGTCCTACATCTGTATTATGATAATCTTCATTTTTTTTGTGGCAATGAGAAAAGAATTTTTTAGTTCCTAGACTAGGAAAAGTCTAAAATGAAGTAATTTATTCATACGCACTTAAAAAAAATTAATCTTTGTCAAAACCCCAGATATATCCCAGTTTAGATCAGTAGCTGCTACATTTAGGGAATATACTGGTATTCGTGAAAGTCTGGAAGGATCAGACTATTAAACTTTTGCTTTATCTAGTCACTGAATTTAAGCATCTATTTGCTTTTTCATTATTACGATGATATCAAATTATTTTCACTAGACACTGTATTGATGCCAAAAACTTCTCAGCAAATAAAATTTTATGTGATAATGGACACTATTAAATATGAGTGGCTAAAATAGCAAGTAGAATGACATGCAACTGGCTAAACTTTGTTAAATAACCACAATAGCATGCCTTATGCTAGGAACTAGGTAATATGTTAAAAATAATTGGACCAACATGGTTCTCACTCAACTATAAGCGAAAAGCAATGGTTAATTAATAGAATATTCAGCATGAGAAAAATGTTGAACTTCAAGTGATTTTAAGCCATTCTGCTCTAGAAGTATCTGTGTTCACAAGATGAAATGAATATGGTAGGATTATACTGTTTTGTATTTAAACTTGGAAGATTAAGGGCTAGAACCAACTAGGGCACATTTTAGAGAGTACTGTGCTTCGATTGCTGAGATGTTTGTATAGTTCCCTCAATAATTGAAGTCTCGGAAGGATCGGAAATCATCTGCTCTGATTTTCTTGTTTTGGAAAAAAATTATAAAGCTACATGGAGCTTGGATCAAAAGAAGAAAAGACGGAAGACAGAAAATTATTAGACTTTTGTATATATTTCATTTCAGAATTTATTAGCCTTTAATTTTGTTTAGGATTTTCTTTAAAATCCTTGATAAAGCAGGTATTGAAGAAGCTTTCACAACCGATAGCAAAAATAAAAATCAATCTTAACTTATAACCAGCGTCTTCCAAAATGTTGAACCAGAATGAGACACGTATTTCCATAACTGCTATTACCATTTAGCTGTGTTCTGGGAGTAATCCCCAATATAATCAGACAAGAGAAAAATACTAAAGGCAAAATAAAATTTAAAAAGAAGGAAAATTACTGTAATTATTTGCAGATGGTATGGTAAGATACATAGAAAACCCTAAAATATCTAGCTGATGAAAAATTTAAATCATATTAAGGGATTTAAAAGAGGATTTAATCGATTGGTAAAGCATATAATATTCTCAACATTATCACAAGATGAGTCTCTGAGTTAATTTCTAAATTGAATGAGTTTAATAAAAATGTCACTATTTTTATTTGAAACAAGCACACTCTAAAATTAGTATTAAGTAATAAATGAGCAAGTATAGCCAGGAAAATGGAGGGGGAGGAATGATTTGTAATCAAGAGGGACTATCTCTACCATACTCACATAATTCAGCACCAATAATAATTAAAATCATGTTTTAAGAACATTTAGTAGATCAAAATGGAGTCCAGAAATAGATACAAATGCATATAAGAACTAAAAGTGAAAACTAGGATTCTTCCATTATTATTATATAAGTGGGTAGCCATCTGGGAAAAAAAGTTGAATACAAATTTATCTAACTTATGAATGTACATAAGTTGAATATGAATATATGTATTACAAAATATGTAGTAAACTAAGTTTGAATTTCCCAGTCTAAATTTACAAATTAATAAGAATTAGACATGCCACTCAATAAAAATAAGCAAACGGTATGAACACACGATTCACTAGCAAAGGAATGCCAAGAGCTGTAAAGCGTCTTAGAGATGCCCAACTTCACCCAAGGGAAATGTACATTTGAACCGTACTTAAGACTTGTTTCTCACCTGCCTGATTTGAAAATATCAGAATTTTTTTTTTTTTTTTTGAGACAGAACCTCAAGCTGTCCCCCTGGGTAGAGTGCTGTGGCATCCCAGCTCACAGCAACCTCCAACTCCTGGGCTCCAGTGAGTCTCCTGCCTTAGCCTCCCAAGTAGGTGGGACCACGGGCGCTTGCCACAACGCCCAGCTATTTTTTTGGTTGCAGCCGTCATTGTTCTTTGGCGGGTTGGGCTGGATTTGAACCCGCCACCTTAGGTGTATGTGGCTGATGCCTTAGCTGCTTGAGCTGCAGGCACCAAGCCCAAAATATCAGAAATTTAATAATAAACTTATTTCTCTAAGTTGTGGGGAAGACTCATTTTCATATATTGCTAGTGAGGGAAATTGGACACAGTCTATCAAAATTACAAACATATGCTCTGAATTTAGTAATTCCTGATATACTCGTGTATATCTGAAATGAAATATTTATAAAATAATTTTTCAGCATTATTTATAATATAAAAATGTAGGGGGAATCCCCAAACATCTAAATGCCCACCAGTAAGTGATTACTTAATTAAATTATAGGGCACCGCCTCAGTGGAGTAAGAGATAAAAAGCTCTTAGCAAACTTGTATGGAACCAAAGTGGCATAATTGCTGAACAGTGTGGGCCCTTTAGATTTGGGTAGAAAAATATATTTATAATCTTATTATATAGATTGGTATTTATATAGGCACAAAATATTCCTGGGGGATGCCTAAGATCCATTGCCTCAGGGGAGAAAGAGTGTAGTTGGACAGCGTGAAGGGAGGAGGCTTTTCCATTGAATTAGTACTTACATTTTTTCAAGCTTTCACCATTAATGTATTTCCCGTTAAAAGAAATTCCTACATATGGTTGTAAATAATAAACATGAGATAGGCATTCCCATTTTTTTAAAGGATGACACTTCTTGTCATTCTTTAGAAGTCTGAATTTCTTAGATGTGTACACGGGCTGGAAGGTCGTGCTTTGGGAGTATAGAAATATATGATGCAATCTTCTCCGGGTTAGTCACTAGAGACTTACAGATTCAACTGTAGTTATTTTTGAACCCTGTAACATGGGCTCAGTATCTGCAACATGCAAGGCACTCAAAATCATATACGCTTAGCTACAGAGACAGCAATTTTGATAACAGGATGCAGCAGAGAGCCACGAAGCCCACAAAGTTTCCTTGCTGAGGAGAGCAGGATGTCACTGAATCTGCTCTGCTTGCCCAGGAGGCAGTATGGAGAATGGTTTGCATATGGAAGGGAGGCTGCATGATAGCAAATAGGTTACAGACCATGAGTCCAAATGTCAGTATCTTTTGGCAATTCTATCACCTGGAAGGGACCTTGAGCTCAAGCATTCGAAGTACAAAAGTGAGGCGCACTCTGGATACTAGCTGAATTCTAGTTGACAGGAAGCAATTCCAGGAGATAATGAAAACAAAATAATAAAACATAAGTAGAATCTTCTAATAATGTGATAAGTGTACCTTCCCACATTAAAAACGTTATAATGGAAACCCTTTTTAAGATAGAAGAAGGTATCTATTATACTGTATGCTTTTTAAACACTGCAAGTTGCATTTTTTTTTTACATTTCAGGATTACTTTGTATATGCTAAGATTTTATATCCTTAAAAAGTGTAAGCCAATTTTTTCTGTTTAAAAAAAACTCTTGAGAATTGGATTCACTGTCTTGTTAACATTGACAAGTGCCTAAGTCATTGAATTTGTTCTGTAAAGAATATATCATGTATGTCTGAGTTGAAATTAAACTAAGGGTTTGGACATCAAAACTTACTGGAAAGTTTATTTTCAGAACTTTCGGAACTGTGGTCCTGAATCTATCTATACTATATTACTTTGTTCTAAAATAATGATATATTAAACCCTGAGTAGTCTGATTTTCCGTGGCTTGAGATTTAAAAATAGATGTAAATATAGATATAGAAAGATAAATAAAGGCAGATATCTCCCCCTTTATCTGCAGGAGAGCTGCAGGTAGCCTCGGACAAACCCAGCTCTCACCTCTTTTTAGGGAGCAATTGCAGGGATATCCCAGTTTTGCTCCTCTCTTCCTGGAAGTTGGTTGTTCTTCAGAGCTATGCCCTATAAGTCCCTGAGTTATATAACCCAGGGCAAGGTGCATTTTGGGGTCCCTCAGCTGTGCCACCAAGTGGAAAATGCAGTCAAGACTCCATCCTCCCTGGGTGCCTTTCTCAGCCTTAGGGAACCAGCTCACAATAGATCTGAGCCTTCTTCTGTTCCTTTCTGCAGGTCTGTAAGTAATAAACCTGCTTTGCATAACTTGCTGTGTGTGTGTTCTGTCTTACCATTATCCAACAAGTGAGGTAATCAGTGCCTAGTAGACCTGACCAACAGCCCAGGATCAGAGGCCTTCTGTCTCTGTTGATTGGCATAGGGATGATCTTTGCTATTCTTCAGAAAGTGGGAATTCTGTCTTAGGTCTGGTAATTAGCAAGCTGCTTCACACTCTCAGAAAAGTGTGTACGGAATAATGGAAGGTTGAGTCCAGGAAATTCTTGTTGCCTGCCACACACAGTTAATTTTTTAGGAAAGGCGCTCCAAAATATACTCTACTATTCATACCCTTGTCCCTGATGTTTTTCTTAAATTGTTCTGTGCTGTTCCTTTTGAGGGTAAGTGGGCTAGCAAATGCTGCATTCTCTTAAGGTGACTTGAATCCTTTCCAAGCAAGAACCGTATTTAGCATCAAGCCAAAGCAACCCAAACCCAATTTTTAAAAATGAAACCACAAAGTTTGCCGTCTTGATAACTGCTCAGGAAAATTTCCAGTTGCTTTAAACAAGCCAGAGAGGAGTTAGGAGAAATGGGATTTTTATTCTGTGAGAGTCATGAGGACACCTTTTCCACATCGTGTTTCTGTGTGTCAGTGATAAGTGTCAGGACCATGTCATTTCCAAGTGTCTCTTGCTTGTGATCATGGAGAATTTTCTCTCTGGGTTGATGGGAAGCAATACACTATTAGAAGTTGAAGGACAGTTGGTGTAAGAATGCTTTACTGAAATTAAATTTGTGGTATTCAGAATCCAGCCTTGACACGTAAAACTGTGTTGTAAAGCAAACTATATTGATCTACATTATGGGATGTATATCATTTCCGAATATGATCTACTCTTTCTGTTTGTATTTTAAGACATTGAAGCCAACATCCTTCATCTTTAGTCTGTGTGACAATTTGTATTTCATTTTAGATTTTATTCTCAACTGCTCCTTGATGCATACATACTACACATATCGCTATATATTCTTCATATATATGCATAATACGTATACGTGTATACATTCAGAAAACATATAAAACATAAACACAATGCATGTATTCACTGATTTAAAACCTACATTAAACACAAAGCAAACCCAAATCTAAACTTCAGATCAACTCATGACACCCAAAAAACTGGAAAAAAAAATCCATACATTTCTCTTCTTCTATCCCCCAAAGAATTAAGGAACCACTGCTGTGTTCAGAGTCCTTTTCAATTCTTTATACAAAGCCTTATAAAACTCCAAGAACCAAAGACGAAAATTGTTTGATTCTATTTAAACAGTTGTCCTGTGGGGAGCAAAGTCTTCTCCATGACCAGAGACCCAGAAATCTGTCAACTTTAGAAAACTCCCAAGAGTGATTCCAGAGACGCAAAGCCTCTGAAGGCTGCCAGAATCCAAAACTCCTTGAAGTAGAAAAAATAATTCTCCTTTGCATTACCTTCCTAAAGTTTTCTTCCTCTTTTTTTTCCCCTTCAACTTCCATAATTGTTACCCTGAGCCTCTTTAAGAATGTGTTTGTTCGCGGGCAAAGCGCTCTATCCTCACCCTCATGGGAATGGTAGAATTAATGCCTTTGGACACGTTAAAATCTCTTTCTCTGTAGTAGTGCTTAGGAATTTAGTCATGTTATAGTATAGACAGAGGGTGTCAAAAAATGTATGCATAATTTAAGAAAGGAGAAAAGTTTGAAATTTGTAGTAGTCAAGTCCCATTTGACTTCTGCAACCCTAAGAGATGCTCAGTGTGACTTGTAGTCATCTGTGTTCTCAGTGTATATGAGTAATACAGTTTTAATACAGTTTTTCCTTTCTTAAAATGTGTGCTTATCTCTTGACATCCTCTGTACAGATATGAGTCACTTAACAATGGATGTGCACTCTGGGAAATGTGCTGGTAGGCAACAGTGTCACTGTACAAACATAGAGCGCACTTACGTAAACTACACGGTAGGGCCTACTACTCACCTAATTTATAGGGTGGAGTCTCTCTTTGGTGGGACCTGAATGTCCTTCGGAGCTCCTAGGCTATGTACTTGTACATAGCCTGTGACTGTACTGAAATCTGTAGGCGATGTTGACACGTGGTGAGTATTCGTGTATTCAAACACGCCTAACAGGAGAAGGTGTGGGGAAAGTGGCTGTTATAATCTTGTGGAATCGCTGTCACGTATGCAGTGTGCTGTTGACATAAACATCCTTATGCAGAGAAGACATTGTCATTTTAACGCTCTGAGAACCATATTACATATTGGAACAAGTACCAGAAGTCTACGCTACAGTGGATAGATTTAAAAGAGAGCGGCTCTTAAAAACTTTAAGCAGAGATTAAAGAACCACCATTCAGAAAGAAAAGATAAGAAAGAACTAAAAAGTTGTGACCTAGTTTTGATAGGGAAAATAAAAGAATTATTATTACTATACAAATAAAATGTTCAAATTACCTAAAACTGTGTTTAAGAAACAAAACCTCCTTCCCAAAATTAGAAACGTGAAAGCAGATACCAGCTGTGCATTCCCTGCACTTGATTCCTTAGTAATTCTCCTGACAACAGCTGTGATTCTCCCTCCTCTCATTCATTTCAGATTTGTTGTATTTGACGGAAGATAAATATAAAACAAACAAACTTATCGAAGTCCCAGGAGTTAGATCTAAATATGTAAGATTCTCTTTGAAAAATTCCTCTCTAAATCTCTTCCTGTATTTGCCTGTATTTGTGTTAAATATATATTTGTTAAATGAATAAATACATCTTTTAAAAATAAATGTAAATTTGTCAAATATTTTATATAATTTATAGTAGTCAAACAAATTTATGTTTAATATTAAGACATAGTTCTGATTTCTACACAGATATTGAAGAATCCCTCGGAGAATCAGTGTAGCAAAATTAAAGCTCTGACTTGCTGATCTATAGCTCACAAAATTCTCTTCTCCTGTTTACTTAATTTCTCTCATCCCATTAACCTGGCAGTCTGGGTTCTTTCCCTGTCATACACACTAAGTATATGAATTATCTCAGATCTGTAGAGATACAGTCAGAATGCCTTTAAATTCTAGCCTCACTGCTGAGAACCGAGTATTAACTAGACTGGCAGTACAATGCCATACTCATGAGAAAATTCACCAGAAGGCAAGATAATATAGAAATGAGAAGTAGTTAGTCTGGAAAAGTATTTTCAATGGGTTTCTTTCTGAGCATCTATAAGCAGAGCATCAATTCTCCTCATATTCTAGTGTATCTTTTCAATTATGTTGGTGTAGTGAACAACCTTGGATTATGGAGAAAGGATCTCCCTCTGGAGTGGAGAAATAAAGCAAAGTAAAGTTAGTAAAATATAACTACAGTCTCCTCTAGAGTAAAAGCTAGGTGGTTTGTCTTACCGTCTACCATAAAGCATGAGGTTCCACAGGCTTTGGGCTCCTGAGCTGTGACGCAGACCCACCATGTAGGCACAACCCAGCTCCATGCCTCTGTGTTGCCCACAGGACTTGGCAAAGGAACTGACACAATGTGAAACTTGTGATGGTTGTTCTGCAATCAATAATGAAGCCTTTTGTTTCTGACCCAGAATTCTCGTGTCTTCTGTCAGGTTCCGTGAAATTGTGGTAAATAAACTCATTTAGCTTGCAGAAGGGTAAAATCTTAGACCCTTCACAGTTATTAGAAAGTACTGGCTCGGCGCCTGTGGCTCTGTTGGCTAAGGTGCCAGCCACGTACACCTAAGGTGGCGGTTTCGAATCCCCAGCCTGGGCCCGCCAAACAACAATGATGGCTGCAACCAAAAAATGGCCGGGCGTTGTGGCGGGTGCCTGTGGTCCCAGCTACTAGGGAGGCAGAGGCAGGAGGCTCGCTTGAGCCCAGGAGTTGGAGGTTGCTATGAGCTGTGATGCCATGGCACTCTACCCAGGGGGATAGCTTGAGGCTCTGTCTCAAAAAAATAAAAAAGAAAAAAAAGAAAAAAGAAAAAAACATCTTTCTCCTCATTGTGGTATTTTATGAAACTTCAGCATTTCATCATTTAAAACTTACACATTTAGTTTGGTTCGTTCCTGGTTTTTAATAGTTTTTGTTGTGAATAGGATCTTTTCTCCTACTGTATTTTCTAATTGGTTGTTGAGGATACATAAAAAAGTCATTGATTCTTGGCCGGCTACAGTGGTTCAAGCCTATAATCCCAGCCCTCTGGGAGGCCAAGGCAGATGGACTGCTTGAGGCCAGGAGTTCAAGACCAGACTGAGCAAGAGCAAGACCCTGTCTCCACAAAAAATGGAAAGTTAACCAGGTGTGGTGGTAGCTACTGAAGGAGCTGGAGGTTGCAGTGAGCTACGATGGCCCCATTGCACTCTAGCCCAGGTGACAAAGCAAACCTTACTGATTCCTGTGTGTTATCTTGTACCCAGTAATCTCGCTGGACTTCACAGTTTTCAGTTAGTTGGCTGGTTGACTCTCTTGCATTTTCTAGGTAAACCTGCAAATAAAGAGTTTTAAGAAATTTTTCCTAGTATTTTTATCCTAATACATTTATCTCTTGTAGAATATTCAGCATGTATGGTGGTAATGATAATGGGTATATTTTTGTTCCTCACCTAAATGGCAAGGCATCTCATGTTTTATCATTAAGTGTGATGCTTGCTGTAGGTTTCTGGGAGATTTATTTTCCTCTCTCTTTCCTACCCTTCCTCCCCCGCTTCCTTCTCTTTCTTTCTTTCCTTTTTTTTTTTTTTTTTTGGAGACAGGGGCTTACTCTGCTGCCTAGGTGGGAGTACAGTGGTATGATCACAGTTCACTATAGCCTCGAACTCCTGGGCTCAGGTGATCCTCCTGCCTCAGCCTCCTGAGTAGCCAGGAATGTAGACATATCACCATGCCTGGCTGAGATATCCTTTGTTGAATTAAGAAAGTTTCTTTTCTTTTCTTGACAGAGTCTCACTATGTTGCCCTCGGTAGAATGCCGTGGCACCATTCAAGCAACCTCAAACTCTTGGGCTTAAGTGATTCTCTTGCCTCAGCCTCCCAAGTAGCTAGGACTACAGGTGCCTATCACAATGCCTAGCTATTTTTTGTTGGCAGTTATCATTGTTGTTTAGCAGGCCCAGGCTGGGTTCAAACCTGCCACCCTTGGTGCATGTGGCTGGCACTATAACCACTGTGCTACAGGCGCCAAGTCGGCTTTTTTCCTTGATTCTTTTAAAGCAGAGAAGAAAATTAGTGGCTTTTTTCTAATAGTCAACCAATCTTGTGTTCCCAGAATAAGCCATACTTAAAACATGATTTATTAGTACAGGGGTCCTCAAAATTTTTAAACATGGGCCAGTTCACTGTCCCTCAGACCGTTGGAGGGCTAGACTGTGGACCCTGGGATATGTCGGCTGCTAAACAGGACAGGCAGTGGCAGCAAAAACACCCAGCGGGCCAGATAAATGTCCTCAGTGGGCTGGATAAATGTCCTTGGCAGGCCACATGTGGCCTGCGGGCTGTAGTTTTAGGATGCCTGTAATAGTATTTTTTTTTTTTTTTTGAGACGGAGCCTCAAGCTATCCCCCTGGGTAGAGTGCCATAGCATCACAGCTCATAGGAACCTCCAACTCCTAGGCTCAAGCAAGTCTCCTGCCTCTGCCTCCCAAGTAGCTGGGACCACAGGTGCCCGCCACAGTGCCCGGCCGTTTTTTGATTGCAGCCATCATTGTTGTTTGGTGGGCTCGGGCTGGGGATTCGAACCCACCACCTTAGGTGTATGTGGCTGGCGCCTTAGCTGATTGAGCCATAGGCGCCGAGCTAAGTAATAGTATTTTTAATACATTGCTGCCATCAACTCGCCCATTATCTTCTTTATGGTAAAGTCACATCTGTCTTCATAAGATTGGCTTAGGATTTTTCTATTTGTGCAATTCTAAGTGGTTTTGGTATCTGGGTTGTAATAGCTTCATCGTGTGAACTCAGAAGCTTCCCAACTTAGTTCTAGGAGAGTTGATATGTTGAAGGTTTGATAAAATATACTAATTTCAGATGAGCCTCAATGTCTTTTTGTTTGTTTTTGAACATATTTAATAACTCAGGATATCAAGAATCTACAAAAAAATGCTTTTCAAACCATTAAGGTAAACATTTCAGCATTGCACTTTGAGGGCAGAATTAAACCAGACGGGGGAAAAGTTACAGGGATGTAAGTGTTCTCAGAGGCCTCTGATTGGAGATGCAGGGAAAAGGAACTGCAGAGGGGATGATTGATTTGAAGGGAGGTCGAGACTCGCTCAGGTCAGCGACCAGGCCTGACTTTACTGATTATCGTATATATACGTATTTTCAAACATTCAGTAAGAATTTGACACAGATACAAAGATGTGAAGTAACATTAGGAGGCTACCATTAAGATTACAATTCAGTGTGAAGGCTGAGGAACACATATACAATTGATTTTATTCAGAGTAAAAACATAAAGGAGACTGATTGTCTGTTCGCACTGGCCCAAACTGAAACTAGAGATTGTAATGTTAATGAAGGAAGAAGATAGAGAAGAGAACCCAACGCCCTAGGACATGTGTTTGAGCTTCCAGCTGTGACCCTGGTCTAGCTCTCCAGATCTCTTTGTGAGAGTATTTCTGCATATCTATAGGCTGCCCACAGAAACTCGATCTTCAGAGAAATTTTTCCCAGAGCCATTCTCCTAGAGGAGCACATGAAGCAAACTGCCACATCTGAGCATAGGGTGCTTATCTCTACAATAGTAGTCCTTAACTTTTTCTTTTTGTTGTTGTTGAGACAGAATCTCACTCTGTTACCCAGGTTAGACTACCATGGCATCAGCCTAGCTCTCAGTAACCTCAAACTCCTGGTCTCAAGAAATCTTCCTGCCTGGCCTCCCAAGTAGCTGGGACTACAGGCACCTTGAAAAGCACTGTGATTGCAGTAGCCAAAATGTTAAAAATAATCACGTTAGGATTTCACTTTGGAATAAGGTCATCCCTTATACTCAGCCATATTTTTTGATTAAAGTTGCTGAAAGTTTTACAATGTTAAACCTGCCTTGGAAAGACAGTGATGTGGCATTCAAAGAACAAGTGGCACAGGCCTGCTGTATAGTAAAGGCTGGTGCCACCTGGACAAGTCATCTGCACACTGAGTTTGGGTTGTCCCTGACATACACCAAAGACAGGTCCTCCTGCAGTCTGTAAACATCCCTCCACTTGGGTTTCCAAACACCAGTTTCCTTCACAGTTCTAATCGTTGGTTCAGGAAATAGTAGTAGGGATGCATTTCCTGCTCCGCAATCATAATCTCAGCCTTGATCCTGTTCCCCAGTTTCTCTTTTGATCACATTTGGGAGGCAAGGTGTATAGGGAACAGGTATGTGGACCAAAAACATTAAAAAAAAAAAAAAAAAAAACCTCTCCCAAATCTTCTTTTCAACCTGAGCCCTAAGCTCATCCCCCTTGCTACCATCTTTACCTTCTCTGTCTTCTTCATACACAACGGGGTCTTGTACCCAGAGGGAGTTGGCTTACAAGGACCCAACAAACTGATTCATCTTGTCATCCTCAGCATTAAACACAGTCCCCAGCCCAGGTGAGATGCTCAAGGAAGGTCATAAATGACTAAGGGGATATTCAGCACTCTTAACTATTAATATTTACCACCTTGCCGAACTTCTCTCTTTCCTAGGTCCATTCTTCTCCTATTCAAGAAATATATTATCACTTGGGCCTTCCTTTCAATTCCCTTAGTTTCTTCATTCCACTGTCAGCTTTGACAACCAGGCCGAGAGGACCTACTTCAAGAGCAGTCTCCAAGTCACTCATGCTGGCTCCATTTCCACATGATTTTCACGGTATAAACAACAGTTAAAGTAGTTTACAAAGCAAAGTCATGATTCTGTACTTAAGAGAGATAGATAAACCTGCCCCCAATATTCCAAGGCTTTTCTATCCCCAAGGGAGAAGGAAATGAGATTTTGGGAGTAGGAAGGAAGATGGAATTGAAGAAGCCAGTTCAGCTCAACTCTCCTGGGCTCCATTGAGGAGGTAGATGTGGAAAGGGGGTTGATGGAGCCATCACAGGCACACACATCTTTACTTCCAAGAGACACACCTGTTAGTAAGGTTGCGCAGAGCGCGTCCTGATTGGATTATCCAAGTTGTTCCATTACTACCTTTGAGGCAACAACTACTCTTAACATGCGCAAAGCTCATCTTCTGTCAAATATTTCATGTGAAGCTGATATGTCAATTCAGGAAGGATGATTGGAACTGTTCATCATTAACCTTAGGAGCTTTCCTCAGCAGCTCTGATCTGCATGGCTGCAAAAATTACAGCTTTTCACACTCTCTCGACTTCCCTCTGCCCCTAACAGAAGTTGCTACTTTCTGGCACCTGCTACCAGCATTTATCCTGCCCAAATCTATTTCAATTCTGTTTTATTTAGGCAGACTCTTTTCTGCAAAGCACCCTGCCGTTAGCTCACTGTGGATTTTAGCTAATGTGAAAAACAAACCTTCCTTGGCATATATAATTAATTGGCAGCAGCCAAATCCTTTCCCACCTTGCTTGCAGGGAGAGTGGTTTTTTGAAGTTCAAGAAAATGTGGACAAAGAATAAAAGCCAACACCTTGCATTTAACACTATGTTTAAACACAGAATTTGAAACAGCTCTTTAAAGAGGCAGAGAATTATGGCAGCCCTCACAGGATGTTCTGTACAAACAGGATTGTCTTAAAAAGCACACCCTTCAGATTAATCGCTGCCAAAATTGCTTTCGTCATCAGAAGTGGCAGCAATTAGGAATAAAATATAGAGGTTTAAATTGCTGGAGAAAAAAAGGAAAAGAATTTTGTATGTGAAGTGGTACTGACAAACACAGAGCTGAAAATTTAAATGCTATCTCAGATCTACATGGGGGAATAGCCTTCTTAAAAAAGGGGGGGCATGATGAAATCATATATAGAGAAAAACCACCACATTTGCAAAATTCACTCAGCAGGAAATAGATGTCGCATCTTTCACATAAACCTTGAGCTTAGAGAGATCCTGACAGTGTGCTCTTCACAATAAAGGCCACAGACCATCTCATCAAAGGAACTTGGGGGTTTCCTTAAATTATGTAAAAACTCATATCTTTGAAACCAAAATCTGTGAAAGTTGGGCCTAAGAATATGACACTTTAGTAGGTACCTTTGAAATAGGTGATTTTTATTTATTTTTTTCTTAATTATTTTTTATTAAATCATAACTTTGAACATTGATGCATTTATGGGGTTTAGGGTACTGCTTCAATATACAATGTGAAATGTTTACATTGAACCAAGTAACACAACTATCACAATTACACTCATTTCTTAATAGTTTTGAAATGTACCACTGAATCATGCACATTAGGTGAGGTCTCCTGAATACCCTTCCTTCTCCTATATCCCCTCTCCCCACCCCTCTCTCTCCTCTTCCCTTCTACTTTATGGACTATAGTTATGTTTTGACATTTGTATGATTGTGTAGGTGGTTATATATTGATTTCATAGTAGGATCAAGTACATTGGATACTTTTTTTTCCATTCTTGGGATACTTTACTAAGAAGAATATGTTTTAGCTCCATCCAGGTAAACATAAAAGATGTGAAGTCTCCATCTTTTTATGGCTGCATAGTATTCCATGATGTACATATACCATAATTTGTTAATCCATTCATGGGTTGATGGGCACTTGGGCTGTTTCCATGTCTTGGCTATTACGAATTGGGCTACAGTAAACATTCTGGTGCAAATGTCTTTGTTGTAAAATGATTTTTGATCATCTGGGTATATACCTAGTAGAGGAATTGCAGGATCAAATGTAAGTCTACTTTTAGTTCCTTGAGTGTTCTCCAAACTTCTTTCCAAAAAGGCCGTATTAGCTTGCATTCCCACCAGCAGTGTAGAAGCGTTGCCTTCTCTCTGCATCCATGCCAACATCTGTAGTTTTAGGATTTCGTGATATGAGATAATCTTACTGGAGTTAGATGATATCTCAAAGTGGTTTTGATTTGCATTTCTCTGATGATTAAGGATGATGAGCATTTTTTCATATGTTTGTAGGCCATGCGCCTGTCTTCATCAGAGAAGTTTCTGCTCAAGTCTCTTGCCCACATAGAAATGGGGTTATTTATTCTTTTCCTATTTATAGTTTGAGTTCTCTGTAGATTCTAGTTATCAGACCTCTGTCAGAAGAGTAACAGGCAAAAATCTTCTCCTACTCTGAAAGGTTGTCTGTTTGCTTTACTTAGTGTGCTGCATTTTGCTAAAAATGTAAAAGCTTTTTAGTTTGATCAGATGCCAGTAATGTATTTTTGGTGTTGTTTCAATTGCCTGGGGGATCCTCAGTATTTTCCCTGCACTCTTTTCTAGTATTTTTATGGTTTCATGTCTTAAGTTTAAATCTTTTATCCAGTGAGAATCAATTTTTGTTAATGGTGAAAGGTGGGGGTCCAGTTTCAGTCTTCTACAGGTCTCCAGCCAGTTCACCCAGCACCCTTTGTTAAATAGGGAGTCCTTACCCCACTGAATATTTTTGATAGGCTTGTCAAAGATCAGATGACAATAAGTAGCTGGGTTCATCTCTTGGTTTTCTATTCTCTTCCATAAATCTACCTCTCTGTTTTTGTGCCAGTATCATGCTGTTTTGATCACTATAGGTTTATAGTATAGCCTGAAGTCTGATAATGTGATACCTCCTGATTTGTTCTTATTTCTGAGTAATGTATTTGCTACTTAAGGTTTTTTCTGATTCCATATAAAATGAAGTACTATTTTTTCAAGTTCTTTGAAGTATGACAATGGTGCTTTAATAGGGATCACATTAAATCTGTAGGTTGCTTGGGTAGTATGGACATTTTAACAATGTTGATTCTTCCCAGCCACGAACATGGTATGTTTTTCCATTTGTTAACATCTTCAGCTATTTCTTTTCTCAGAGTTTCATAGTTCTCCTTATAGAGATCTTTCACGTCCTTTGTTAGGTAAATTCCCAGATATTTCATCTTCTTTGTCACTATTGTAAAAGGAATAGAGTCCTTGATTGTTTTTTTCACCTTGACTATATGTTGACATATATAAAAGCTGCTGACCTGTAAGTATTGATTTTGTATCCTGAGACGCTGCTGTATTCCTTGATCACTTCTAGAGTTTTGAAGTTGAGTCCCTCGGATTTTCCAGGTATAGGATCATGTCATTCATCAGTGAGAGTTTGATCTCCTCTGACCCTATTTTGATAACTTGATTGCCTTCTCTTGCCTGATTGTGATAGCTAAGACTTCCATTACAATGTTAAATAGCAGTGGAGACAGTGGGCATCCTTGCCTCATTCCTTATCTGAGTGGGAATGTTTTCAATTTTATACCATTCAATACGATATTGGCTGTGGGTTTGCTGTAAATGGTCTCCATCTGTTTTAGAAGTGTCTCTTCTATGCCTATTTTCCTAAGAACTCTGATCATGAAAGGATGCTGGATATTATCAAAGGCTTTTTCTGTGTCATTGAGAGAATCATATGGTCTTTGTTTTTTCTTTTATTGATGTGATGTATTATATTTATAAATTTGCATATGTTGAACAAACCCTGTAACCCTGGAATAAAACCAACTTGATCATGGTGTATAATTTTTTTGATGTATTGTTGAATCCTATTTGCTAAAATATTATTGAATATTTTTGCATCCATATTCATTAATGATATTGGTCTATAATTTTCTTTCTTTATTGGATCCTTTCCTGGTTTGGGGATCAGGGTGATATTTGCTTCATAGAATGTGTTGGGAAGTATTGCTTCTTTTTCTATGCTTTTGAAAACGTTGCATAATATAGGTACTAGTTCCTCTTGAAATGTTTGGTAGAATTCAAATGTGAAGCCATCCGGTCCTGAGCTTTTCTTTTTAGGGAAATTTCATATTAATGATGCTATTTAAGTGGTTGATATAGGTCTATTTAAGACTTCTAATTCTTTCTGGTTGAGTCTAGTAAGGTGGCGTGCTTCCAGATATTGGTCTATTTCCTTCAAATTTTCATATTTATGGGAATAGAGATTTTTGTAGTAATCATTGAGGATTTTTTGAATTTCTGAAGTGTCTGTTGTTATTTCTCCTTTATTGTTTCTGATAGATGATATTAGAGATTTTACTTTTCTATTTCTGGTTAGGTTGGCCAAAGGTTTATCAATTTTGTCAATTTTTTCAAAAAACCAACTTTTTGTTTCATTGGTCTTCTGAATGATCCTTTTGTTTTCAATTTCATTTAATTCTGCCCTAATTCTTGTTTCTTTTCTTCTACTGGGTTTGGGGTTGGAATGTTCTTCCTTTTCCAGTTGCCTGAGGTGATCCATTAAGTTGTTGGCTTCCTCTCTTTCTGTTTTCTTGATGAAGGCTTCCAATGCTATAAATTTCCCTCTTAGGACTGACTTTGCAGTATCCCACAGGTTTTGATAATTTGTATCTTTGTTTTCATTAAGTTCCAAAAATGTGGTGATTTCCTTCTTAATCTTGTCTTTGACCCAGCTATCAGTCAGCCTAAGATTTATTTAGCTTCCATGAATTTGTTTAAGTATGGAGATTCCCATTGCTTTTGAGTTCAACTTTTATTCCATGCTGATCCAAGAAGATACAAAGAATAATTTCTATACTTTTAAATTTGCTGAGGTTAGACTTGTGTCCTAGGATATGGTCTATTTTGGAGGATGACCTCTGGGCTGATGAGAAGAATGTATATTCAGTTTTATTAGGGTGAAATGTTCTGTAGAGGTCTGTAAAGTCCATTTGTTCTAGGGTCAGGTTTAAGTCTAATATTTCTTTGTTTAGTTTCTTCTTGGAGGATCTATTCAAAACTGTTAAAGGGGTGTTAAAATCTCCAACTATTACAGTACAGGAAGATATCAAGTTGTTCGTATCCATTAGGGTCTGCTTTATGAATTGAGGAGCATTCTGGTAGGGTACATAAATGTTCATTATCAAATCTCTTCATTTGTCCCTTGACAAATATGTTTTGACCTTCATTATCTTTTTTTATCTTTGTTGGCTTAAAGCCAATTGTATCTGCCACTAAAATTGCAACCCCTGCTTTTTTCTGGTTTCCATTTGCCTGTATTATAGAAGTCCATCTCTTCACCCTGAGCCTATTTTTATCCTTTAAGGTAAGGTGAGATTCTTGTCTACAACAGATATTTGGCCTCTTTAGAGGATGATTTAAACTGTTCCCATTAATTGAGAGAATTGATAAGCCTAGTTGTGTTTTGGGTGTCATGATTTTTGGATGTCCAGTTAACAATTTTAATCCTTTTACCACTGTGGAAGTTGGATTTTGTTCAAAAAAATTCTGAGTTAGTTTACTTTGGAGGCAGAGCATTGCACTGGTTGTTGTGGAACATGGGTCTGAGAACATCCAGGAGAGCTGCTTTAGTTATGGCAAAATTCTTCAACATGTCTATGACATTAAAGTATTTGATTTCTCCATCACAAATGAAACTCAGTTAAGCTGGATAGAGGGTCCTGGGCTGGAAGTTGTTTTGTTTTAAGAGATTGAAGATTGATGCCCATCTTCTTCCAGCTTAAAACATTTCAGCTGAGAGATCTGTAATTATTCAGATATTTCTCCCTTTGTAGGTGATGCTTGTCTTATAGCTGGCTATTTGCAGAATTTTTTCCTTCATCTTAACTTTGGCAAAGTTAATCACAATGTGTCTAGAAGATGCTTTATTTGGACTGAGTCTTGCTGAGGTTCTGAAACTGTTATCCGAAGTCCTGAATCTCTTGCAATGTTTAGGAAATTCTCCTCCAAAATTTCTTGGAGTAGAGCATCTGTACCTTTAGGACCATCCTCTTCTCCTTCAGGAATTCCTATAAGACAAATGTTTGATCTTTTGGAGTGATCCCACAACTATCTCAAGGAATGATCATTTTTTGCTCTCCATTTGTCTGCCTCATTGAGTGTTTGGGAACATTTGAAAGCTTTTTCCTGTTTTAGAGAGCCTTTCTTCTGCCTGGTCAACTCTATTACTGAGGGAATTCTACTTTATTTTGGGGCTCCTCAACTAACTTTTTCATTTCCTTGAGCTCTGCTATCTCTTTTCTCATTACTTCCATATCTTTGGTGACTTGGGCTTTTAATTCATTAATTTCTTGAGATGATTTTAGAACTACTCTTTGGAATTCAATTTCCATCTTTTCTTCAATTCTATTTATCTTATTTGCAATCCATATTCTGAATTCAGTTTCTGACATTGCTGCCATTTGTCATGCATGGGATCTTTGGTTGTATCTCCTTTGTATTTCTTGGAGGCGGGGTTGATCTACTCTGGTTATTCATGTTGCCAGAGTTCTTCTGTTGGGTCCACACTATGTTTATTTTCTACTGTTTCATTATTAGAACTGGTAGGGTGATTGAATTGGGGTGCCCAGGTAGTAGAGATAACCCCTTACTAAAGCTCTAGGCTTTGTAATTGTGGCTTATCTCTTACAACTTTACAAAGGCCCCTTTCAGAGTTTTGTCTGGAGACTCTGAGGACCTACTTGGTGAGATAGTGCAGGTTAGCGGATAGCTCTGTTTTGATATCAGCCAACATCTACCTTATGCTAAGAAACTACCCTATCAGATTTAAATCTCAACTGTGAAGAGATACAAACAGCTATGGTGTCCAGCCCCCACCCTCCAGTTCTTTTCCACTATAGAACTTCAAAGGTCAACCTCAGAATGTCCCAGAGTAGACAGCCCCAGACACAGGTTCCAACCAAATTATCTCTGGCAGTGCAAACACTGCCCAACAGAGAGGGATTCAAGGACAATTCAAAGCAAAGGGATTCGAAGCATAATTGGAGTCAGGGATCCACACGCCCACCTGCCAGACTCCATCCACACTATTGTCTGCTTCTCTGCTCACAGGCCCAGCTAGGGTAATGTCCCCGCCCACCAGTCACAGTCAACACACAGCTAGCCTCTGGAATAGGGTCTGGAGTAGTGCCTGCCAAACCAGTTGGAGTCAGGGGACCATGCCCCTCTTGCCAGTCTCAGTCCACTGCCTGGCAAGCCTGTGTTTGCAAGCTCTGTTGGAGTCAGGGCACCCAGTCTGCCCTCTGGTCTCAGTGCACACACAGCTAGCCTCTGCTTGCCAGACAAGTTGGAGTTAGAGGACCCAACTCCCAATCTCACCCCACTGCCTGGAAAGCCTCTTTCACAGGCTCTGTTAGAGTCAGGGCACCACACTTGACTGGCAGGTCTCAGTCCTCACCTGGTAAGCCTCTGCTCACCAGCCCCGCTGGAGACAGTGGAGTATACCCTAGCCCTCAGGGCTTGGTTCACACCCAGTAAGCCACTGCTTGAGGGTTCTGTTGGAATCAGGAGACCACGTCCTTGCTCTCAGGTCACAGTCCTTGCCTATCAAGCCTCTGCTCACAGAGCCAGCAGGGACAAGCCCTGTCTGCCAAACTCAGTCCACGTGGGGCAACCACTCTCCTGCTGTGGGTGCTGTCAGAGCCAGGGGTTCTGCACACCAGCCTGCCAGACACAGCCCAAACCAAGGGTCAACACTACCACTGGCCAGGCATAGTCTCAACCAGGCGACTGCTCCTCCTCCCAACAAGTGTCCCTTTCTTCCCACACCCTCTTTCTTCCCTGTTAGTCACAGATTTTGTCCTGATGGTTGGTGGTCCACACTATGCCCAAGTCTCTCAGGACAAAACCAAACACTCTGTGCTCTGTAGGGGGCAGAACTTCAGATCACCATGCAAGGGGGAAAGGGTGGACGGAGAGTTTGGACTTGTGGGGAAAAATATCAGTTCAATTTTTTCCCTGGCAGGGTGGTTTCTAGGTTCACAAGTGGGACCTCCCTGGAGAAAGAGACCTGGAGTTTAGTAGCTCTCTCCAGCGAGTTAAAATGAGAGGTCTTTTGTTCCCTGCTCCTTCACAGATAGCCTGCAGCAGGCCTCCTGCTTGGGGGAGGGGTCTCCCATCCTCTAGTCAATAGACTTTGTACCTGTAATTTGTTTTCTTGAATGCTCTTCCTTGGAGTTACAGCTTGCCAAACTTCTTTCTTGACTCAGCTCCCCATTCTTGGCTTCATAGAGTCCGATTCCATACAGTTTTTCTTCCTTTGCTCAGGACCCTCTGATGAGGGCTGCTACCAGTCAGCCATCTTCACAGAATTCGAAGTAGGTGACTATTAAACCTCCTTGTAAAAGGCCTTTTCTTTCAAAACTATGTCCTGAGCATAGCAGCCTGGGAAGTGATACCTCAGCATGGCCAACATGGTGGGGGTGTACATTCTGGAGGTGGGACAGAGCCTCCATGGACCAGATTTGTGCAGTGACATGTGAATACCAGAAACCCTAGAGGTGAGCCAAGGGGAGGCCAAACAGTTACCACATGCCTCCATATGCAGGGCCACAGGTCCAGCTACTCATGCATCTGGCCAGTGAGTCAGGCAAGAAACATGTGATCCATGTGTGTTACAGGCACTGCTTTACATTTCAGAAGAAACACAGCCATACACAAACCTGCTGCATTGGACTCATGTCTGTCAAAGAACACAGATGGTAAGCAAGTATAATTAACTATAATATTTAAATGCAACCTGCCACAGTTACAGTGAAGGGTAAGAGGGGAGCATTGGCAACTACCTGAAGAGTGGGTTGGGGTAAGAAGTCTTACAGAAGGGATGATTAAGTCACACACCCTGAAGAAGGGACAGGGACTGGCTCAGAGAAGGAGAAAGAGGAGGGGGCATAGGGGGGAGAGGAGGAAGGGACAGAAATGTGAAGATTCTAGGGGCAAGGAGGAACTTGATCTGTTTGAGAAACTAAAAGGAGTCCAGGCGGACTGCAGGGCAGAGAAAGGCAGGTAGAGTCCAGACCATTTTAGGAGGTCATGAGCATAATTTGAGTTCAGGAAGAAGGAAAACCACTAAATCTCTGAAGTGAGAATAATGTACCCTAATACTTACCCCTTATGTAGGTGCCATGCAGAAAATATACAATATGATTTTTTTTGGAGATGACAACATTAGAGTGTAAGAGGGAAGGGTTCATGAATTACTCTGACATGACTGATTGTGAAGTAGGTAAAAAGTGACAATGTTTTCTAAGACCAAGAACAATTAGGAAGGTGAAAAGGAGGAGTTATGGGTTGGTTATGGAAAATCATGAGTCGGATTTGAACTTGCTGAGATGCCAGGACCCAGGAGGTGTTAGATTGGAGTTGCTAAGCAGGCAGTCACAGCAAAAGCCAGAGCAATGATCAGAGCTGGCCACAGGCCTGTGAGCAGCTGCAGAACAAAAACAATGAAGCCTCGGTCAGGGACAGAATGGCCCATGGGAAGAGGGGAGAGAGAAGAGGGCTGGGGTGGGTGGAACATTGGGGAAAGCTAATGTGTGAACATTAGGCTGAGGAAAATGAGTCAAGGAGCAGCACTCGGAGGAAAACTTCAGTGAGGTGCTGGAGAATCCAAAGAGAAGGAACTTTGCCCAACAAGAGGGAGCCAGATGCAACAGGAGAAGGAGGATGCCCTTTGAACTGGTGGCATGCTGGTCACCAGTGAAGTTAGACGAGGCTTTTAAATGAGATGGTGGGAGAACAGCACATATCTGAGAGGACCAAGGCATAGTCAGAGATGTGCAAATGGAGCCAGAGCACGTCCGGACAACTCCTTTGAGAAAGCAGTTTGGCTGTGAGGGAAAGGAAAGTAGGGAGGTATTTAGTTTGGAGGGAAAATTTTGTTTCTCTTATTTTGCTTTTTTATTTTTCCCAAAGGAAGAGCCGTGAGCAGGTTTTAACCATAATTGCAAAGAACCCTAATGGGGAGGATGAAGAGAAGTTAAAAATAGAGAGAAAACAATTCTTCCTTCAAAGCTGGGAGAAATTTGTCATGGCAGAGGAATCAGTCTGGTCTCACCCGGGATGAGACCACTTTGAAGGACAGGGTCTCACTCTTGCTCAGGTAATCTCGAATTCCTGATCCAAGCAATCCATGTGCCTCAGCCTCCCAGACTGCTAGGATTTTATAGGTGTTTGCCTTTGCCTTTATCACCTTTTAAAAATTCTCACTTTGAAATACATTTACATGTCCAAGTACTGACTGTTAACACTTCAACTTATTGCGACGTATACATTTTGGGGGAACACAATTCAGTCCGTCACTAGTATACTGCCAGAAAGCAGTAGAAAGATCCAGAAGGTATGACTGTAAATTCTCCTTTTCGTATCATGCCAAAGCAGTTGTATTTCAAGGTCTGGTGAGTGGACCAGAAGCATCACCTGGGAGCTTATTAGAAATGTAAAATCTTAGGCCCCATCCTGGACCTACTGAGTCAGAAGATTTGGGGGTAGAACTGAGTGATCTATCTTTTAACAAACTCTCAAAGTTGTCATTCTGATGCAAGATGATCATTAACATTTTTAGAAAGCCAACTAGTTAACCTAGTTATCTATGTATATTTCAAATATTATCTAAACACCAGTTTATTGAACCTTGGAAAAAATCTTTTAAAAAATAAAAAAGGAAAGGACTCAAAGAGATTACAAGTATCGTACCTAGATAGGAGTTTCAAGGTGAACTTGATGAGGGTTTGGGCAAATCAGGTAACATCTCCAAGCCTCAGTCTCTTCATCCAAATAGCAGAGCTGAGAAAGCCTGTTTACAGCCAGGCAGTAACTCATGCCCATAATCCTCGCACTCTGGTAGGCCAAGGCATGTGGATTGTCTGAGCTCAGAAGTTCAAGACCACCCTGGGCCTGAGTGAGACACCCAATTCTAAAAATAGCTTGGCATTGTAGTAAGCACCTGTAGTCCTGGCTACTTGGGAGGCTGAAGCAAGAAAATCACTTAAGCCCAAGATTTTGAAGTTGCTGTGAACTATAATGCCATGGCACTCTACCGAGGGCAACAAAGTAAGACTCTGTTCCCCCCTACAAAAATGAAAAGACAAAAAGAAAGCCTGTTTACAAACTGGCTCTAAGGATTAAGTGAGGAAAATCTAAATGCATATAAGGTGCCTATCACAGTGTCTGACTCACTCCAGGCAGCTAATAAATAGTTAAATAAATAGCTAATAAATAGTTAATAATAGTTAACTATTACTTATAGTTAATAGTTAATAAATAGTTTCTTTTACCATGAAGTGACTTTCAGGTCCTGTAGTGCAGACACAAGAGAGAATGTGCAATTCCAGGGATCAATCTTCATAACTCATTTCTGTGGTACTACTAGAGTCCCTATGACTAAAAAGTATATATTTTATATTTTATTTTGCTGTCATCAATCTCTCAGTAGAGAAATGAGTTATTTGAAAGCTGGCCCTTGAAAGACTATTTCAAAAGACAAGGCATCTGTAGAGGAGGGATGCCTACAGCAGGTGTGGTCCAAGAGTAAGAATCATAACAAAAGATTAATCTTTGAGGGCACCAATAGGAGGAGAAAGGCTTTTCTAAAGGATTATTTTAGAAATTGAATGTCTCTAGTGTAAATCACACACACACCTGTACATACAAAGCAACTAAATTACTTTATTTAGAAGACATTTATGCACAGTCTCCAACATCCTGACCTAGCATTGAGATAAAGTTATATCTACTATGTAACATTAATCTGACTTAAGTTGAGAGGCCTCACAAAATTTTACTTGAGGAATTGGCAGGACATAATAAAATTGGCAAATGTAGGCAATCTCATACTGAATTTGTTTAATGCATCCTGGAATTCTTATTTAGTAATAAAATACTTAAGTCAATTTTTAAATAATATATATTCCAGTCCTAAAATTTATAATGTGAATAATAAATAAAATTATATTTTCATATTAAATTTTACACTGGTAATGAAAATGGTATAATTTTTCTTTCTTTAGGTTCTTTCTTAAATTCAAAGCACTACTTTTTTCACAAGCATTATTTTTTACTGCATGTTTTATTTCCAACGTATTTACATAGTTTTTTTAATGTTCACCAAATTCAGAACATAAAACTATCATTTTTTAAAGCATATGTATAACCATAATGAAGAGGATATATATGTGCACTGCCTTTTCCATGTAAATTATCCAGGAAGCTCATGATGACAAAATGTTAATGAGAACGTAACAATCACATTGTCTTTAAATTTACTCTGACATATTCGATACTAATGTATCATAAAAGAAATAAATGCTCAGAAATTAAACATTTAGTCAAAATGCTAATAAGTAAAAGAGATAATAATATGTATGTCCAGTTAAACTAATTTTTATATAAGCAGTAGAAACATAATTATGTAGTATATCACTACATAGAAATTACATAAGCAATGATATAGACAGATTTCAGAGAAAAAAAATAAAGAAAAACAGAGTCTTATATATACTGTATAATTACTTTTATGTAAAGTTCAACAACAGGCACATTATTTTAAAGTGAAAGAATTACCCTTGGGGGGAGAGATTGACTTGGGGGAATGTTGAGTGCTGAGGTGCTGGAAATGTTCACCACCAATGCATGGTGGTTGCCCCCATGAGTACCATGGAAAAATCCTTCTGATTATACAGTAATATCTATGCCATTTACTATAAGATGTATGCAGTTTATGTTAGTAAAATTAAATTTAAAATATTCTTAAAAAATACATAATCCATGGGTAAAGGTAAATAACAAACAAGGATGTTCAAATAGCCAATAAACTCAAGTTATGGAAATTTAGTTTAGCTTGTACATACTGAAGAAGTCTACATTGACACCCCCAATGACTCAGACCTCCATAAAATCCCCACCCATTGAGTGTGAGTGAGACTTTGAATATGATAGTTATCACTCCCATACTCCCACATTCCCACACCCACACTATATGGTAAAGGTGGAGAAATTTTGTGGAGCTAATTGAAGTCCCTAATAAGCTACCTTTAAATTAATAAAAACAGAGATTTTCCTGCTCACTTTGAAAGAAATAAACCGTCATGCGACTAAGATCCTAGGGTCACTCCCAGAAGCTGAGAGCAATTCCCAACTGACAGCCATACCCAAAATGGGGCAGGTCAAGGAACTGAATTCTGCCAACAACCTAAAAGCCCAAGGAAGAAGGCTGAGTTCTAGATGAGCCTGCAATCCTGATGATGCACCTGTGGCCTGTGACATCCTGAGCAGAGCCCAGACCTCAGACCTACAGAAACTGGGGTGGGTAGTGTTTTAATCAGCTCAGTGGATGATAATTTGTTATTAGCAATATAAACTAATAGATTTTGGTAATTGAAAACGGAGAGTTACCATAACAAATATTTCAAAATAAAAGAGTATTCTTAAAGTGAGCAGTGACTGCAGGAGTTTCTAGGAACATGATAGACGAAACCTAGATTTCCCTGGGCAGACTGTTACTAGAAATCTGAACTGTGAAGACTTTTCAATGAGGATTCAGAACAAAGCAAAAGGCCCATTTTTGAAAACTAGAGGAAGGATGTCATTGTTGAACATGACATGGTAGAAAACTAAAAAATTGTCTCCTGAAGTTACATGAAAAGCAGAATTTATAGGAAACAAAATTGGATACTTACCTAAGATTTCCAAAGAAAAAAACCAAAGGTGATGTCCTATTTCTTCATCATGCTTATAGTAAAGTGCAGTTACTTTACTATAGTAAAGTATAGCATAGTACCATATAGTATAGTACTGTATACTACAGTAAAGTATAGTATAGTAGTGATACTATAGTATATACAGTACCATATACTATACTATAGTATAGTACTGTATACTATATTCAAGTATAGTATAGTACCATATACTACAGTAAAGCATTATATAGTACTGTATACTGTAGTAAAGTATAGCATAGTACTGTATACTATACCAAAGTATAGTATAGACTGTATACTAATGTATAGTATAGTACTATATATTATAGTAATGTATAGTACTTTACTATTGTAAAGACAGAGAAACTGAGGGAGGAAATCTTAAGCAAGCAAACCAGTAAAATAGGAAATGATGATTTTGAAAACTCTCAGCTTTAACAAGTTTTTTAAAAAGTAGTGAAAGTCAAGAAGAACTACTGATAACATAGCAAAGAGAAAAGGTTGAACATGTGAATGTACGATAACCTTCTGCTAAAACCTCAAAAGGTCAGAGTGTGCAATCACAGAAAGGTTCTGCAAAATGACTGAGAACAACGTGGCATCATTAAGATGACGGATTAGGAACTCTGAGCCGTCATTCTCCCATAGAGACACCAACAACACAATTACAAACTGACTAAAATTAATTGTATAGGTGCTCTGGAAATTTTTCAGAGATCTATACCAACCCAGAAAACTCCCAGTCCAAAATAAACACACATTCTGACCAGTAGAGAATGCTGTGGTGTTTTTACCAGAACTTGCCCTGCCCCTTCTCTGCATTGGTTGAGTCATGAAGAAATAGCCCAATTCCTGGATCCCCCTTTAGGGCAGAAATAGCAAAGTATAAATTGGCTGGGCTGTGGATAGTCCAAGGAACTGGTATCCATTTCTCCTGACTTGGAGCTCACACAGGAATGGTGATAAGTTTGGATCTCAGCCATGAAAGACCTTGGCAGGCACCATCCCACATAAAACTGAAGGAGGACTGCAGATGGATGGCTGCCTGAGCTAAGAGATTGAGACCTCTGAAACAATGGGTCCTCTGAGGCCCTGAGATGAAGCTGGGGTGATATTCTTTGAGAAGCTAAGGCATTCAAAAGTGGCTAGGGAAAATCAGAAGGGGAAGAAAGAAAAGCACACATTTCCAAAGTCCCAGACAATACACATGCCCAGAAAGGAATAAAGAAGATCACTGCCTTTGCTTTAAGCTGATCTCAAGGCTCCGGGGACCACTGATTTCAACACATCTTCCACATCATCCAGTCTACAAGGATTGGGAGAAGTGGTTATTTTATCAACTGACTAGTTTTCAACAAATGATCACAACAAACATGGAAACCTGACCCATGCAAAGGAGCAAAGTAATACCCAGAAATGGTCTCTAAAGAAACACATGCTAGATAAAGATATTCTCAGAGATAAAGGAAAACATGAATGAAGAACTAAAATAAAATCAGGAAAATAATATATGAACCAAATTTGAATATTAATAAAGAGATAAAAATTATTTTAAAAATGAACCAAATAGAAATTCTTGAGCTAAAAAATATGATAATTGAATTTTAAAAGTCCTTAGAGAAATTCAATAGTAGACTTGAAAAAACAGAAGAAAGAGTCAACAACTCAAAGACGGTCACTTGAAATTATTGGATCTGAAAAAGTATCAACCAAGTGAAAAAACTTGGTTAGAGCCCAAAAGACTTATAGGACAATATCAAGTGGACTGATATATGTGCTATATGTAGATACACAAATATAAGAAGCTCAGTGAACTCAAAGGAGAAACTCAGAGATCCATCCCAAGACATTATAAACAAACTATTCAAAGCCAAAGAAAAAGAACCTTGAAAGTAGCAAGAGAAAAGAGGTATAATGCACAAAAGATGTCTAATATGACTATGAAAGGATATCTCAGGAGGACTCTTGCTGGACAGAGGCAGTGGGCTGTTATGTAAAGAGATGAAACAAATATATGTCAACTTATATTTTATATATGGCATAAATGTCCTTTAAAAACAAAGTGGAAATGAAAGATTTCCAAACAAACAAAAGCTGAGGAAGCATATTACAAGGAGGATTTCCCTATGAGAAATGGTAAAAAAAAAAAAAAAAAAAAAATAAAAAGAAAAAGTTCTAAAAATTTAAATGAAAGGATGCTAGGCAATATCTTAAAAACATATCAAAATTAAAGAGTTCTCTGGTAAAAGTAAAATAGAACAACCAAACAAAAATCAGTATTATTGTCATTTTTCTTTGTGTTATACATTTAATTTTCTATAGAATTTTTTAAAAATCCATAAAATAACTATAAATCTATGTTAATGAGTAGACAATATATAAAGATGCAGTTTATGACATCAATAAAAAGTGGGTGAGTAGAGCTAAAAAAGAATAAAGATTTTGTATGTTGATTATAGTTAATATTAATTTAAGATAAGTTATCAAAACTTTAGGATATTATATATTATCTCCTTTGGTGAACACAAATAAAATCAAATACAATAGTCCTACCTTATCTGTAGTTTTCCTTTCTATGATGTCAGTTACCCAGGGTCGACCATGATCCAACAATAAGTGAGTAAAGTACATAAGATATTTTGAGAAAGAGAGAAACCAAATTTACATAACTTTTATTATATTATAATGTTACGATTATTCTATTTCATAATTATTGTTGGTAATCTCTTATTGTATCTAAATTAAAATTAAAGGTTATCATAGATTGTATGTATAGGTAAAAACATAGTAAATATGGGTTTAGTACTGGTGTCAGGCATACACTGGAGGTCTTAGAACATATTCCCCCATGGATAAAAGAGTGCTACTATATGCATAATAGGAAATGAGCATAGCATTAAAATATGTCATTACCAAAAAATAAAAATAAAAAACTTAACGCAATCAAGTCAGTAATACAGGAAAAGAATAAAAAGCTATAAAATATACAGAAATCAACTAACAAAATGACAAAGTTTTACTCCATCAGTATTGACTTTAATTAAAAATAGATTAAACTTTTTGATCAAAAGACAGAGACTGGTAGCATTGATTTAAAAAAGAAGAAGAAAAGTAGCTGGGCATGTGGCAGGTGCCTGTAGTCCCATCTACTTGGGAGGCTGAGGCAAGAGAGTTGCTTAAGACCAAAAGTTTGAGGTTGCTGTGAGCTGTGACACCACAACACTCTACCCAGGGTGACAAAGTGAGACTCTGTCTCAAAAAGAAAAAAGAAAAGAAAAGAAAAAAAACAGGATCCAATTGCATGACACTTGAGAGACTGATGTGGGAGGATGGCTTGAGCCCAAGACTTTGAATCCTTAAATTCAAGAGATCTTGATTTCAAAAGGAAAAAGAAAGAAGAAGGAAGAAGAACAAGAGAAGGAAGAAGAGAAGGAAAAAGTGAAGAAAGAAAAGAGGAGAGGAGAGGAGAGGGGAGGAGAAGGGAGAAAGGAAGGGGAAGGAAGGGGAGGAAAAGGGGGAGGGGAGGGGGAGGGGAGGGGAGGGGGGAGGGGAGAAGAGAAGAGAAGAGAAGAGAAGAGGGAAGAAAGAAAAAAGAAGGGACACAAAAAGATTTTCATTCAAATAGTAACTAAAAAATAGCAAGGTTAGCTATACCAATATCCGATGAACTAGAGTATAGAAAGTAGTTACAAGAAACAAAAAAGAATATGATATTGTCACTTTTATTAAAAAGAATCAATTAACTTAAAAAGTGGCAATTAGAAATGCAAGCATATGCAGCAAACATATGTAAATGTAAATGAAAGAAAAAATGAATGAGATGAAATGTAAATGAAAGGAAAAATAGAGAGCTCTACAATAATAGGAGACTTCAATATCTACTATTACTTCCAATAGTGGATAGAATGAACAAAGAGAAGATCAGTAAAAACACAGAATTAAATAACCTTGTGGGACAATTGTACATAACAAACATTTACAGATAACTCCATTCAACAATCACACAAAACACATTTTTCTTAAGTGTATATGGAAAATTCTCCAGCATAGGTCATGTGTTTTACTACAAAATAAGTCTTAATAAATCTAAAATGATTAAAATGATACAAAGTGTCTTTTCTGATCACAGTGGAAAAACAATAGAAATTAATAGCAGAAGGAAAACTGGGAAACTCACAAAAATGTGGAAATTAAGAGCACAATCAGAAGAATAAATGAATCAAAGAAAAATCAAGAAAATTTGGAAAATCTCTTGAGAAAAATAAAAATGAAAACAGAACATACCAAACTATATAGGGTCCAGAGGAAGCAATGCTAAGAGAAAAATTTGTAATTGTAAATACTTACATTCAAAAAACAAGAAATGTTTTAAATAAAAATCCCAACTTTATACCTTAAAAAGTAAGAAAAAAGAAAAAAGCTAACCCTAACACTAGAAGAAATAAGGAAATAAAAATTGAAGCATAAATAGAACAGATAACTGAAAAACCAAAGGAAAAATAAATGAAACTAAAAGTTGATTCTTCACAAGATCAAAATTGACAAAATTTTAACTAGATTAAGAAAAAAAGAGCGAAGTCTTAAATAACAAAAATCAGAAATGAAAGATGATGTTACCATCATTTTTACAGAAATAAAGAGAATTTATGACAGTACTGTATATGTTTATGCAAAAAAAAAAATTGACAACCTAGGGGAAATAGACAAATTACTAAAACACATGATATTCCAAAACTGAGTCATGAAGAAATAGAAAGTTTGAGTAGACCCATAACTAGTAATGAGATTAAATCAGTAATCAAAATCTTGTTAAGAACAACAAAAATACACAGGACTAGAGGGATTTACTGGTAAGTGATATCAAATATATTTAAAGAACTAACAATAGTCCTCTTCAAACTCTTTGAAAAGACTGAACAGTAAGGAAAACTTCCTAATTAATTCTATAAGGCAATTTGGACTGATAGCATGAGTTAGAAAGTCAGAAAAAGATAGTACAAGAAAAGAAAACTACAGTATCCCTTATGGATACTAATGGAAAACCCTCAACAAAGTACTGGCCAAATTCAATACCATATTAAAAGGATTATACACCACAACTAATGAGAATTTATTCCTGGCATGCAAGGATGGTTCAATGTATGAAAAAAAAAATCAGTGTATCCTCATGTATTTTTGAAAAATATATAGTATCTGCACTTATCCATGGGGGATATATTCTAAGACCTCTAATGGATGCCTGAAACTGTAGATAGTTCCAAACCTATATATTTTTTTTTTTTTTTGATCTGATAACTAACTCAGCTGTTAAGGGACTAATAGGAAGGTAATATACACAGTGTGGATATGATAAAAAGAATGGTTCATGTTCTAGGCAGGACAGGGTAGGAGTTCATCACACTACTCAAAACAGCATACAACTTAAAACTATGAATTATTTCTTATTCCAAAAGCAAATAAAACTTTCCACTTAACATTTTCAGAGAACTATGGTAGATCATGGGTAACTGAAACCATGGAAAGTGAAACTATGGATAACAGGAAACTTCTGTACCCCCACATTAAGAGAATGAGCGAAAATAACCATATACTCATCTCAACTGATGTATTAAAAGCATCTGACAAAATTCAGTACCCTTTCATGGTAAAAACATGGACAGGAGCAGATCCCTGGAGGGTGGCGTGGCTGGAGAGGGCACAGACTCTCCACACCCTTCCCACATGCCTTACCACCCATAATTCTTCATCTGTGTTCTTTGTATTGTCCTTGACAATAAATCCATATTTCCCTGCACACTGTGAGCCACTTCAGCAAATTAATCGAATCTGAGGAGGGGCTTATGGGAACCTTCATTTTTTCTTTCTTATTTCAGCTTAATGTGAGGGTACAAACAACCAAATCACACTATTTAAATTTGTTAGGACTTTTAACTGGTCAGACAGAAGCACAAGTGAAACAACCCGGACTTGTGATTGGCATGAGAAGTGAGGGAGTGGGCTTGGGGTCTGAACCCTCAACATGCAGGATCTGACACTGTTTCCAGGTAGATAATATCAGAATTAATTGAATTAAGAGGATAGCCTGCCAAGGTCTGCTACAGAACCTACTGCTTACCTGATGTGTAGGGGAAAACCTTCACCATTTGCTTATAGATGTTTTCTATGTTGTGTGTTGTGCTGTGAGAGTAAGGCAGGAAGAAACTGAACGTTTTGTTCTGTTTTGTTTCAGAGAGGTTCCTAGAGTAGTCAAATGCACACAGACAGAAAGAATGCTGATTGCCAAGGGCTGGGGGGAAGGGAGAAATGAGAGTTGTTATCATTTAATGAGTATTGAGTTTCAGTTCAGGGAGATCAAAAGGTTCTGGAAATGGATGTTGGTAATCACTATACAACACTGTGATTATTCTCGATGCCAGAAAACTCAAAAACGTTTCAAATGATAAAGTTTATATTATGTACATTTTACTACAGTAAAAAATATATCTCATATTTTATGAGATAAAAAATATATAAAAATACAAATATGTTTACATTTATATTTTAAATGTAAAAATATTTTTATAAATTTTTATATTAACAAAAACTATATTTATAGTATGTTATAGTTTAGTATAAATATATAACTATATTTATAATGTATGTTTATAGAGTGCATAAAATATAGAAATTTATAACATATTATAAGCATTGAAGGAGCTCAGGAAATTTCACCCAGAAATTGTGACTCCTTGGTATGAATACATATATATATATTGCAGTTTTTGGTCCAGGCTGGGTTTGAACCCAACACCTCCGGTGTATGAGGTCAGTGGTCGGTGCCCTACTCCTTGAGCCACAGGTGCCACTCCTGAAAAACATTTTGAACTAAAGTCCCTTCCAGATAAAAAGGGTCTTTTCCTCTATCAACATAAACCAGACCTATCAAAAGAACACAAAAAACAATGGCCTTCTTCTCACTGTTATCTCTATATATTGCAGAATGCTGCCAGACCTGGCCCAAATCATTTAAATACAATACCTGTCTCTCTGGTTAGTTTCCAAGTCAACCTGTCTCCCACATTCATTTGTCCTACCTAGTACCATTTGCCATCCTTAAACAGAATTACCTAAGCTACTCATTCCCATCAGCTCCAAAAAGACAGACATAAAAACATCTCAACTTCACTGTAGTACCGGGTAATCACTCTGTGATTTTCCCCATATGCTCAGTAAATAAACCTTTCTCTTATTAATTAGCCTTAATTGTGATTTGATCTTTCACTGAACTTTGGGGAGTGAAAGACTTTGGGCTTCTCCTCACCCCTACAACACATTCACTAGTTAATTTTTCATGTAAGATTCTCTTTTACTACTAAGTCAAACCAGAGGGCCTCTAGGAAGCTTCATGGTGTGGTTCCCTTTGCTGTTTTGGCAGATTATTCCAAAATTGTCCATAAAGATTACAAAGAAATTTTAAAAGGACAGATGACTATAAAGGACACCAGGAAGATAGAAAATGATAAGGACTTATGAGCTAATAGAGCCTCAAAACCTATGAAATAAAAATAACAAAATTAAAAGGAAGAATAAAAATTCAAGAATAATAATCACAAACATCAATACCCAAATTTCATTCACAGATGAAATAAGTAACCAGACCAACAACAAGGAAACAGAAGGCTTGAACAACACTACACACAAACAAGACATTACAGACATCTACAGAGGACACCACCTATGACTCCAAGACATTACAGACATCTACACAGGATACCATCTATGACTCCGAGACATTACAGACGTCTACACAGGTCATCACCTATGACTCCGAGACATTACAGACATCTACACAGGTCACCACCTATGACTCCGAGACATTACAGATGTCTACACAGGTCACCACCTATGACTCCGAGACATTACAGACGTCTACACAGGTCACCACCTATGACTCCGAGACATTACAGACGTCTACACAGGTCACCATCTATGACTCCAAGACATTACAGACATCTACATGGTACACCACCTAGATATTTTTTATACACTCAGTCAAGAAAAAAAGATAAACAGTGTCCCATAAACACACAATTGTGATTTTTAAGCCAGGATAAAACCCTAAGCTTTCTGCCCTCACTTGTGTTCACTTATGGCTCCCCCATGTACTCACTCCTCCTCCCTCACTGCAGTATCCTCTACTCAACTTTTAACACAGAGATGTTGGGTAGGGATTGGGGTATTTTTCCTCTAACAGAAATACCGGAGAGCACTCTGTACTCACAGTAGCCAGGTGGATTTCCTGCAGGCCCTCGGTGCTGTTGCTCTAACTCGGTCCCAGGGGCCACGTGAGATTTCTTGTTGGAATCTTGCAAAAGCATCAAAAACACCTTTTTGAAAATGAAGAAAGAGCTGTATGTTATTGGTATGTTCCTTTTCACATTGTGTTTCTTTTCTTTTGCCTCAATTGCCCAATTAGGTCATGATAACATACCCCAGACACATCTCATCTGTTCATTCAGTCATTTAGCTTAATTGGCATAACTCAAAGCTGGTTGACTGGCTGGATGCAAAGATGAACACTACTTGACTATGAACCCCCAGACCCTGACACACAGGGAGGCTGGTCAAAACCTAAGGCAGTGGTAGGTAGAGAGGGGGCAGGAAATAACACAGTATATACAATTCAACTTAAGTTTGTGACTCAGTCTACAAGCATCTTAGAAATTCAGAGGTAAATCGGAAAATAAACTTGAGGTGTTCACAGTTTATTTATGGTAGACAGAATCTCACATATAAACATCCCCACTGAATGTGTGCTGTCAGTGGACTATGATGAACTGTGTCACTAAAGTACTTCATTTAAGCAACTTGGCTTGAGGTCATTCTTTAGTGCTGGAAGTAAAAATCCAACCTCTATTTACTGAAAGCCAAAGGCCAGGACCAAATTGCAAAAATAAGATGAGGAATTAAGAGAGAGAGCCAAGACAAGGAGAGAAGGGGCGGGCTGGGTATCAAGGCCCCGAGCTACACCTGGAGACCTGGCACAGCTTTACGGAGAGCAAGAATCCACAATCTTTGTATAAACATTGGGCAGAACACAAGAAGCATAAAAATCAAAGCCAGTAAGCCCCACAGTAATGCAGTGCAGTGGTTGAGGGATAAGGCGCGGGTCCTAACTAGCTCCACTCTTGGCAACATGTGGGCCGGCCCTGGGTCTTCAGGCACAGGGTTCAGACCCCTCAGAGTGCTGGCCGGCTTGTCCGGTCTATGCAGGGATGGTGGTAACAGTCACTTAAATGACCGTGAAGTGCCAGGCACAGACTCTGAAAGTGTGCAGGTATTCTGTTGTTCATGTGCAAGCCAAGAGCCTCCCAACACCCTCTGCAGGCCAGGCCCCCAGCCAGGTGCTGCGTGGCTGCTCTCTCCTTTGGTATCTTCTGTGCACATGCTCCCATCGCTCCCTCCCTCACACAAGTCCACAGAGATCCAGGTTCCTGGCTGGACCCCCTCTAAGCAACTCCTGCTGGACAAGTTTCATTCCCACCCAGCTGGTGTCTCAATTCAGCAGGTCAACAACGAGCACCTCCCCTTTCCAATTTCAGGACACAGCATCAGCATTCTGATTCCCCTAAATAAACAAAAGGTATTGACTGTCTGTAGATGTTCCCTGGGAGCCACCAACTCAGAGTAGAAGACAGGGAAGGGCACCAGAGAGAAGCAGCGAGGAGTGAGCAGGCTGCAGGAGAGGCAGGCACTGTCTGCGCACATGATCAGCCTACATGGAATCCTACAGAGCAGAACGTGTGTGCTCAGCACTGGGGAAGGGTCAGGACATTGAACTGGATCACATGGAGTCACCTTGGCTGGAAAGCTACCCCTTTTGCTGACTCTCAGTATGTCCCCCCAAAAAAGCAGCAAAACTCACTACTGCTACAAATTCTAACAGTAACAAATATTATAACAATTTTGGAGGGTGTGACAAACATACAACCTTGGACAAATTATTTTACCACTCTTTGACCTGGTTTCCTTCCATGATGAATTAAACAAGATGCATTATAGGACTACTGAAAGTAGTAAGTGTATTTATGTATAAAGCTCTGAGAAGGGGGCCAGGCTTCAGCATGATCTGCCTTTAGACAACCAGAGGAATAAGGGTGGTGGGATGCATGATGTGCTCTACCATGTGATCCCCAAGTCAATCTACTAAGATGGGCACTGTCCTCCTCATTTAAGAGGGAACTGAAACTTCATGAATTAGGTCTCCATGGAGTTCATTCATAGGCAATGGAATTAGAAACAACAGAAACAGTGAATCTTACAAGGATACATGTGAATCTTTCTAAATGTAGAATATAACGTCTTAACACAATAACTAAGATAATGCCATGAAGGCTATGTTAAGCAGTTTGGTGAAAATATTTCAAATTGTATATAAAACCAGTACACTGTACCCCATGACTGCATCAATGTACACAGCTATGATTTAATAAAAAAAGAAAAGAAAAGAAATAGTGAAAATAGAGAACAATTTATTGAGTGAAGATTTTCTTTTTTATCATGTCCTTTTTTTTTTTTTTTAAGCAACAGGATAGAGTTTATTGACAGAATTGATAAGCACAATAAGCAAAAGGTGAATAAAAGAGGGGAGAACAGAGCCTCTGGCAGCAGAGGGGGACAATCCATCTGGATCACATTCCAAATGCAATTTTTCTTTAACAGTCACATATAACTGAATATATGAAGTATACTTTGATAATTAAGGTATTCACAATAATAATTGACATCTGAACTTTAAAAATTGTCTTTCTCTTCTTCTCACTAAAGGGCTGTGCATGTGAGAGTGGATGTGTGTCTGAACAAGTATGAACGTGTGTATGTACGTGTGTGCACACGTCTATGGATGCCTGTGTTGGAGGAGGAAACAGAGTAAGGGCAGCGATTTTGCCCTCGATCATCTCACAGAGCAGCAAGGATATGATCAATTATGATCAGACAATGAAGAATCAGGGAATTCTGGAACTTTGCATTGGAAGGTTAGAGGCAAGTCCAAGACCCTAAGAATGTTCTGGGTGCCTTCTACAGGCAGCTCACCCTAACTGCAGGCACATCATCCAAGAGGCTCTGAAAATATGAGAAAATGTCAGTAGCACAGTTAACAGAAAGGACAAATAAAGTTTCCAATTTTGAAAAGCAATATGACATTGCTCACAGTAGTCCAAGGTTTGGGTCTCGATGGCAGAATTTACCACTGTTATTTGGGGCTGTCATTTTCATCCTAAATGGAAACAGATGACAATTGTAAACCTCCCCTTGGCAAGAGTCTCATGGCACCTTAGTATCCGGAATAGAACGTTACCCAGGGCTCCAGTAAAATTAGAGTATAAGGAAATTCCCAGCCTTCCAAAGAATTTGGAAAACAGACCCTCCTCGTTATAGCTGTAGTATACAGGAAGCCTCTGAAACAGGCAGGAAAATATCTAAACCCACAAGTTCCCCAGTAATGGTCAAAGATCAATCCTATGTGTTCCCTCCCTGACAGGCACCCCACAGAGGAGTTCTGTTTTGCACAACTTGTATTTTTAAAAAGAAAGATTTGCATCTCTTTTCCTTTGCTCAGCTCTTTTCAAAAGTTGTGCAAAACAGAAATCCTGCTGTTAGGGGGAAAACTCACAGGATTGCTCTTGAACTGTCATTGGGGAAACTGAAATTAGGTAGTTTCCTGTTACTGTATTTCAATAAGGCTGCTCCTTGATTAACATTGACTCTATGATCTGGAAAATTTTAAGGGAAAAGACACACAGAAAATCCTCAAATAAAGTCATTTCATTCAACATTATTTTGTTTTAATGTTTATGAGGGAAAAATACTAGTATTGTTATATATAGTTTTGCTTAAAGTTAACCATTTCTAAGAGCCTATGGATGTTCAGTGAGGACTTACTGTATTTATTATATAACGCCTATTTTTCAGAAAAACTTTCAATTAATAATTGTATTTAAAGGCCAAATCTTCAAAAGAAAGTTTTGTGTAATTGACATAGAGAAACATATACTTTTGTTTCATTGGACAATTATGAGGAGATGCAAAATACTGCAAGAATAATTTCATTAAAGAAAAGATTATGAAAGTCCTGATCCACCTTGGAAGCTATTTGAGTACAGGCTGAACGTGTAATGTCCCAATGGACATCCCACGGTTTAAGAAGAATGCTGCATCTGTGCATTTAGTATGGAGTGACATTATTATACATACATGTTCCTCATCTTTTGGTGTTTTTTCTATCACTTTTAACTGAAAATAGGCCATAAGCCAGTTACAATGGCTCAAATGAGACCTACAGCTGTCTGATTTTATACAAAAGGACTAGGACACTATCTTCAATCTTCTCTAATGTCTGAACTTCACTGGAATTAGCTCAGACTTTGGAAGTCAATGCATAAATTGGTTAAACTACTCTTATGAACTTCCGAGTGAATCTGTCACACAAAATGAATAGGAATAAAATAAAAAGCAATAAAATCAAATTTTAAGGACCATTACTAGCATGAAAATAATTTGCAATTTAATAGAAATGTGACTTTAAAGGCAATGTCTATGGTCCTATTCTGTCTTTTCAAGGAAGAGTAAACTCAAAAGTTTGGAGATTGTTTACTTGGGGATTCATATCTTTTTAATTTAAAAAAGTGGCAGGATCTAAGCATTTATGATGGTCCAGTGTTATCTCAACACTGATTGTCCTGTCAGTTCCTCAGACTGGCCTGTGCTGGCCCATCTTTCCGTGTTCTCTGTTTTAAAGGGCATTGTCAAGGTGTGTTAGACCCTAGATGTGATCTGCGCTTAAAATGTCAGTTTGATGGACTATAGCCTGGACATGCTACAGAAATTTATGAAGCTAACCAAACTTCCATTAGACAATGACAACTGAGTCCTGCTGAGTGATGACACAAGCAGAGGAAGAATTTCTAAACTTTGATGAAAATATAACATATGATGTATTCTTCCAGTTTCCCCAAAGTGATTGCTTTTACAGAAGAAGACAAAGCAATGTGGAAAGCTATTCGATGTTAAGAACTTCAAGAGGTCCTGGCAATTCCTCTCCAAACACAGGACTCTGAGCAGAGCTGCCCCCCAGTATACCGCACAGTGCATGCGGCAGAATTTTATTTCACACGGACTTATATGGGTTTCTGTTACTGCTGGAATTACCACAAACATGGTAATTATTACAAACGTGGTGGCTTAAGATAATGCATTTATTATCTTATGACTCTGAATGTGGAATCCTAAAATGGACATTACTAGACTAGAATCAAGGGGAAATACATGCCCTGGACTTTTTCAGCTTCTGGTGGCCACCTGTATCGTTGGGCTGAGAGCTCCAGCCTCCATCATCAAGGCTCATCATGATATCAACTTCTTCCTGCCTGATTTTCCCTTATCCTTCCTGTATGGGACCATTGATCACATCAAACCCAGCCAGATAATCTGGGATCATCTAGCTGTCACAAGGCCTATATAGGTAACATTTGAAGGCTCCAGAGACTGGGATGTGGAATCATCACAGAACCATCACACCATCAGGACATCTTAGAAACAAGGGCTATTGATTTAACATGCCCCTGGACACTACAAAGACAGTAAAAAATCACAAGGTGAAGGAGAAAATTTTGGAACCCAACACAATTAAGTTCCAATTTCTGACTATGAGCAAGTCAGTACCTTTTTTAGATTTAGTCTCTCAATCTATTTATGCAAGGATAAGATTAAATTAGGTAAGATACGAAAGGTTAACTTATGCTTGGAGTCTATGACATCCTACAATACTGTTTTATAAACACAGAATGCAAAAAAATGTGTCCCAGTCCTCCAGCATGAAAGATTGATGTCACGACCAGTGTTTAGAAGATACCAGGCTGTCTTAAACGCTTAGACTCTGAGGCTGTGTTAAATTAGGAAACTCTAAGTCCCCAAATGAAGAGTGCCCAAAATAAAAAGGTCATTTGAATATACACCGCAGCTGACCGCCTCCCTACATTGACCACCTTCTGAAGTTGACCCAATTTGTATAGACCAGACAAGTACCACATGTATGTGTCAATATGGTAGGCCTAGTTCTCTCATGTGGACGACCTCCCACATGACGACCAGTTTGTTACAGTACCTTGTGTGGTCAACACAGAGGTCCTACTGTATTTTTGTTTGAGGAGAAAAAAAGCATGCTGTCACAAGAGAGAGAGGACAGCTTCTCAGAAATGTGCCTGCTTCCTCCCTCGTTTGTCCTTCCCCCCCCCCTACTGCTTCTTGCTTTCTAGGAGGAGGAAGACACCAGATTAAAGGGTTGGGGCCAACACAAAGGGAGGGTGAGCATGAGTCAGGTTCCCACAGGGCACATGTGGGCCAAGCAGAACCACGGAGGCCTGGGGAGGTCAGCTGCACACAGCAGGGCTCAGCATACAAGGCAGCATACTTAAAGTCAAGTTTCTTGTTACCAGAGAAGAGAGATATAAATAAGGAAAAAAGAAACACTAAATGAAAACTGTGTTACTGGGTTAGATTTAGAGAGTCCATTCCATGTGGTGGCAAACTCCTAGTTCTCACTGTTGAGGCAGAAAGACAGCCAACATTAGAGGTGAGTCTCCTGCCTTATCCAGGAGGGAACCCAACAGCTGCAACACACCAGCCATCAGGAGCACGTGGGGCAGCTGAGACTTCTCAGAGAAATGGCTGGTTCTAGAGCTAGGGTGGTAAAGTACAAGATGATGCCAGAGCACGTTGTCAAGTCAGAAAGTAGGAAAATATGACTGGTGGCATGTATTAAAAGACACAGAAGCCAGCACGATCATGCCTGTAATCCTAGCACCCTAGGAGGTGGAGGCAGTTGGATCTCTCAAGCTCAGGAGTTCCAGATCAGTCTGAGCAAAAGCGAGACCCGATCTCTACTAAAAATAGAAAAACTAGCCAGACATGGTGGTGGGCACCTATAGTCCCAGCTACTTGGGAGCCTGAGGCAAGAGGATCACTTGAGCTCAAGAGATTGACATTGCTGTGAGCTATGATGCCATAGCACTCTATCCAGGGTGACAGACTGAAACTCCATCACAAAAAAAAAAAAAAAAAAAAAAAAGCAGCCATCAGGGTGAAGGAAATTCCATTGATTCAACCTGGCTCAATTTAAAGATTCAAGCAAACCAGGATGAATTATAACTCAGTGAGTAGACAAGGAGGCCATGAGTCACTACTATTATAAATAATTCAGTGGGGTAAAGGGAAAGTTCTTTGCTGGATAATGCCAACTAGAAGGTAGAATGAACGACAGACATGGAAAAATTCCACTTGGCAAATGCTATAGTAATAACTGATCCTGGCAAGGAGCATCAGCAGGTGCTGAAACTCATGGTTGAAAAAGTAGGACTTAAGGAGTCCCAATGTAGGCCCTCAAAACCTAACAAGAGAGAAAAGGAAATTAACCTGGGAAGCCCAGCAGACACTACTTTAGCTGGTTCTTCCCACTAGCTGGAGGATACCACATCCACCCTGGAGTATTCTGGCTAAAAAAATCAAAACCTGGCTCAATCACAGTGAAATAGGGCAAACCATATTGAAGGTAATTATGTAAAAATACTATTCAGGAATTTTCAAAAACAGCGAGGTCATGAAAGTGAATGAAATTGAAGAATTCTTTCCATTTGACAGTGACATGAGCTAAGTGCTGCTCATGACCTTGGACTAGATCCTTTTGCTTTTAGGGACAAAATAAATAAATAAAAATAAAAAGGTCAATTGAGCCCTACTCCCAGGCTTCACCTCCTCATGCTGTGTGAGATGAAGCAGCTGAGTTCATGCTCCCAAGGAATTGGCCCCCAGAACCCCCCATGCAAAGGTGCTAAGGGCTTCCAAAACTCATACTTAGTAAGCTGGATGGTAAGAAACTGCTCATCTCACCCTGGCAATCTAACCTTTCTAGATTATTGCTAAAAATCTCAAAATACATTGCTAAAATTCACTCTGTTGAATTTTTCCGGAAAATATGTCTTAGCTTCACAGATTGCTGCCAGGCTACTACATAGGCACAGCCAAACTCTCCAGCCCTCCTCAGGTCCCAATTTCACACAAAGTAAACTTTGAGCCCAGGGTGGTGGCTCACACCTATAATTCTAGCCCCTTGAGAGGCCAAGGCAAGTATATTACCTGAGCTCAGGAGTTTAAAACCAACCTGTGCAAGAGTGAGACCCTCATCTCTACTAAATATAGAAAAACTAGCTGGGTATAGTGGTGCATGCCTGTAGTCCCAGCTACTCAGGAGGCTGAGATGAGGATTGCTTGATCCCAGAAGTGTGAGGTTGCTGTGGGCTATGATGCCATGGCACTCTACCCAGGCAAATAAAGACTCTGCCTCAAAAAAAAAAAAAAAAAAAAAAGAAAGAAAGAAAGAAAGAAAGAAAGAAAGAAAGAAAGAACAAATGAACAAATGAAAGAAAGAAAAAAAGTAAACACTATCTCTCACCAGCATCTCCCTTAGGTCTAAGCATTGGAGCTGAAAATGTAAATGCCTTAAGAAAATTAGTGATTACCATTACTCAGTTTTAAATCTCAATTTCACTGGCACATGTGTAGATCTTGAGAACATGATTTATAACAGATTAATTATAATTTAAAAATGAAATCTGCTTTCTAGCTCTGAAGTCAGAAAAGTAAATTGGCAGGCCCTGCTCACCCCTGTAAAGTCACTGCTCAAAATGCAGACAAACAAAGGGAAAAGCACGCACAGCACCTGCTGTATCAGCCACTCCGATATAGATCAGTAACACATGCAAGAAAGGGAAGTCAATGTTTGCCAAGGGTGAAGAGACAGAATTGGTTATGGTAGACGTTTTACAAATGACACTAAACAAGAAGAGTTAAAGGCTTATTTTTCGAATTTTAGATATCTTTCTCAATCAAATATACCATATATTATATTAATATACTGTTATATATTTCAGATACTTTGCCTGTGGTTGCCCTGAGGGCATATTACTTATTTTTTAGCATCTGTGCGTGTGTGAAAGAGAAAAAGAGAGATTTATGAGGTCTAGTAAATCAATATTTATTTAGAACCTATTATGCAAATAATAGCAAAGCATGCACTAAATGTAGAAGGTAGAAATTATGTCAAGAAATTGAAGAAACAAGTACTAAATCTGCAAGGTAATTGAGTAACTTGTTCTCAGGCTCCCTGTTGATCTTGTTTTTAGGGTGAGTAATAGCCAGAACATAAATCCTGGATTTAAAAAAAAATTGCAGAAGTAAGTATATGGAAGAATTATTCTTTTAAGATGGGAGTGAGGGTGGAACCCCTCTGTAATTTGTTTATGGTAGTTCCACAATTTTATATATTTGTCAACCTCATAGAGTAGATTTTATCTATAATATTTAATTTGAATGTATATTTATTATATACAATATTTATTGTCTATAATATAACATAAATACTATAATTTATTATCTATAATATTTAATTTGAATTTATATTTTTTAAGAAAAGAGAGCAAAGAAAAGGAAAATTGAGACATTTCCAAAAGGAATACAAATGGATAAAGTATAAGTGTAAATATTTTAGAGAAGAAAGGTGAATACTAAATAAAAATAGAAACATTTAAAGACTATAGCATAAAAGTTTCTGAGAAGTTACTCTATAATGGAACATACACTGAAATATTAAAAATATAGAGAGATTAAAGTACAGCAATCTCAGAATATACCATTGCACATGTATTATGGATATAAATAGTAGTAAAAATATTGATAAGTGCACATATTTGTGTCATATCCAGCTATTTGTAATCTGCACTTAGTACTAATTATACTATTTAATTCGAACAAAAGCCATATGTGGAAGATAAGTCCTATTTTCAAGATGAGAAAAATGAAGTTAACAAAGAGCTCTTAAAACTTAGAAATGAGAAAACAATAGTCCAATTAAACACTGGGCCAAACACTTTAATAGACACCTCATTAAAGAACATATTAGATGGAAAATACACATATGAAAAGATACTCCACAGTATATGTCTTCAGGAAAATACAAATTAAAGCAGTGATATTCCCCTACACATGTATTACAGTGGTTAAAATCTAACAAGGATGGAGCAGGGACAATATCAAATGTTGGTGAGGATGTGGAGCAACAGGAACTCACATTCCTTATTGGTGGGAATGGAAAATCACACAGCCACCTTTCAAGAAAGTTTGGTAGTTTCTTATAAAACTAAAGATATTTATACATTTGTCAAACTCACAGAGTGGTTGGGTATATAATCCAGCAATTGCATCCCTAGGTATTTACCAAAATGAACTGAACACTTCAGTCTGCACAAGAATCTGTACACAGATATTTATAGCAGTTTCAGTCACAATTGCCAACATTTGGAAGGGAGATGTCCTTCAGCAGGTGATTGGAAAATAAAATATGGCACATCCAGACAATGGAATATAATTCAGTGCCAAAAAGAAATAAGTTATCAAGCCATAAAAAGGTATAAAGAAAACTTAAGTGTATGTTACTAAGAGAAAAAGACAATCTCAAAAGGCCATAAAGATTGTATGATTTCTAAGTCTACAACATTCTGAGAATAGTAAAACTATGGATACAGTAAAAAACAAACAAACAAACAGAATCAGTGGTTGCCAAGTGTTAAGAGGGGTAAGGGAGGGATGAATAGGCAAAGCGTGTGGATTTTTAGGGCAGAGAAACTGTTCCATATGACACTATAATGGTAGACAAAGGAATTATGCATGTGTCCAAACCTATAGGAGGTACATCACCAAGACTGCCCTCAGTCTGACTAGATACCCTGGGTGATAATGCCTGGTCAGGGAAGGCTCATCCAGGTAAAAAATGTGCCCCTCTATGTTGACAGTGGGAATGTTGATAGTGGGGATTCTGGGAGCAAGGGAGGCAGGGAATACACAGGAATCTTTTGCACTTTCTGCTCAATTTTGCTGCAAAGCTAAAACTGCTCTTAAAAAAAAAAGCTTTAAAGAATAAATTTTAAAAGGAGGGGAGGAGCAAGATGGAGGCCAAGTAACAGCTTCCTTGCAACTGGGCACCGTGAGACTGGGGAGAGAAGACTCCAGACATCTCTGGCTGGTAGGATCTGCCCAAAAACTTCCCTTTGGGGACACAGGGAGTCAGCAAGTGACTTCTGGACTCCATGGGGAGGACAAAAGGAGTGGAGAACTGACACGTGGTTGTGTGTGTTCATTCTTTCTAATCCCACTGGCAGCTGTAAGTACAGCTGTTCCTGTTTGTGAGATTACAAACTGGAAAGGCTTTACCTGTGAGCTGTTTTGTGTTTTGTTTTTTTTGGGGGGGGACTTGGAACTCAGTTGAACTGTCTTGGGAGAACTTGGGTGAGAGAGTGCAGAGGACTTTAAGTGTTCTCTAGGGTCCCAGACTGAGCCACTGAGCTGGACTGAGCTAATAGTTTTTGTTTGTGGGACAGGCGGAGGCATTGTGGGAGAACAGGAAAATCTCCACCCTCAGGGTCATGAAGCAAAGATCAGGTGGGAGACCGTGGGTGAGTCATCTAGTGACTGAGCAGCCTAAAGGCAAGTACTGAGATGCCTAACAGCTTTGGCCCTCAGAGGCATAGAGTGAGACCAGTTTTGCAACACTGGGTAAGTGGGCAGCCACTTCAGGAGTGATCCCAGGGACAAGTGCTTTCCTGGGTAAGCTTCTGCTTAGCGAAGGTTGACAGTTTAAAGTGCCTTTCAAGTGGGCTGAGGAGAGATTTATGCTCTTTACCCTGCAGGGTTTCAGCAGAGGCCTCCTGTCTCCATGTCATATAGCTGTATAAGCATTGTGATTAACATCTCATACCCCAGAAGATCACCTGTTGCCCAGACAATATTCAGCAAGATATATATACTGCTGTGATTGTGGCATTTATTTTGTTTTGTTTTAATTTCAAAATTTTCCCTCTAGATTTTTCTTTTTTTCTTTTCTTTCTTTATTTCTCTAGTTTAAATATAATTTTCCACTGTTGCCTTCATTAACAATTAGAACATCATTTTTACTAGTGTTTGTACCCCTATTATTTGGTTTTTTCCCCCAATTCTAATTTTATCCCATAAAGTTTTTTGTTTGTTTGTTTTGGTTTGATTTATATCATTTTTGTCTTTCCTCTCTACTTGGTGGAGATAGGGTAATGTGTTTGAAAAGGCTGACAAAGAGCTGCTGACCTCAAGAGAACCACCCAACCCACCAAGCCCAGAGGTTGGGGGTTTTTAAGGTTAGGTCAAAGTATCCTACCGTACACCTATATTCCTCCTGTCTCCCTCTTTCTGGGCCACTTTTCTTTTTGTCAATATTCCCTTTTACTCACCCCCTCTCCTTTCTTTTTTCATTTTTCCCTTCTTGATCTTCAATCTTCTCATTCTTCTGATCTTGTACTAAAAGGACTCATCAAAACCCTATGCCAGAGGCACAGTAACTTATAGACCAAGAGGAAGTGAAAGGAACATCAGGACAAGGAAACAGATAAACACACACACAGAGAAAGACATACACTCATGAGGAAGAATCAGCAGAAAAATCTGGACAGCCTGAAAAACCAGTCCAGAGCAACCCCCACAAGGGACCATGAGTTAGTTACTGCAGATGATTCCAACTATAAAGAAATGTTAGAAATGACAAAAGGGGAATTTAGAATACAGATGATGAAAACAATGAAGGAAACTGCTGATAAAATGAAAAATAACCAAAAAGAAATCCAAAAACAGAATCAAATAAGAGATTAATGATATGAAGAATATAGAAAGGATATAGCAGAGCTGAAAGAACTGAAGCAGTCAATTACGGAACTTAAAGATGCAATAGAAAGTATCAACAACAGATTAGACCATGCAGAAGAAAGAATCTCAGAGGTAGAGGACAAAGCTCTTGAGATAACTCAGATAGTTAAAGAGGCAGAAAAGAAGGAGAGAGAAAGCAGAACGTTCACTGACAGAATTATGGGACCTCATGAAGCATTCAAACATACAATTTATAGGTTTCCCAAAAGGGGAAAAAGAATGCCCCAGGGGAACGGAAGCCATACTAGAGAATATTTTAAATGAAAATTTCCCAAATATCACCAAAGATTCTGACACATTCCTTTCAGACGGATATAGGACCCCAGGTCACCTCAACTCTAACTGAGTTGCTCCAACACACATTGTGATGAACCTGTCCAAAGTCAGGACAAAAGAAAAGATTCTTCAAGCTGCCAGGAGTAAGTGCCAGTTGACCTACGGGGGCAAATCTATCAGGGTGACTGTAGACTTCTCTAATGAAACTTTTCAAGCACAAAGACGATGGTCATCTACCTTTAATCTACTTAAACAGAACAATTTCCCACCCAGAATTCTATATCCTGCTAAGCTAAGCTTTAAAATTTTTTTTTTTTTTTGAGACAGAGCCTCAAGCTATCCCCCTGGGTAGAGTGCCATGGCTCATAGCTCATAGCAACCTCCAACTCCTGGGCTCAAGCGAGTTTCCTGCCTCTGCCTCCCAAGTAGCTGGGACTACAGGTGCCCGCCACAACGCCCGGCCATTTTTTGGTTGCAGCCATCATTGTTGTTTGGCAGGCCCGGGCTGGGGATTCGAACCTGCCCCCTTAGGTGTACGTGGCTGGTGCCTTAGCTAATTGAGCCACAGGCGCTGAGCCAGCTAAGCTTTAAAATTGACAGAAATCAAATCATTTACTAATATACAAACATTGAGGAAATTTGCCACAAGACCAGCTCTACAGGAAATACTTCAATCTGTTCTACACACTGACCATCACAATGGATCAACAGCAAAGTAAGAACTCAGAAATCAAAGGACAGGGCTCGGCGCCTGTGGCTCAATCAGCTAAGGCGCCAGCCACCTACACCTAAGGTGGCGGGTTCGAATCCCCAGCCCGGGCCCGCCAAACAACAATGATGGCTGCAACCAAAAAATGGCCGGGCGTTGTGGCGGGCGCCTGTGGTCC